>JAYJMB010038459.1:0-79507 GCA_036873735.1 Pouteria campechiana | reverse complement strand
GATATAATAATAATTATTAAAAAAAAGGATGCATCCCCAAAATACCTTAACCCTATCTTCTTGCTCATTGCAGCCTCAGCCTCACGATCCAACCTTACTACCTTTCTTCTCTATTGTTTTTTTTATTTCATGTTTCATATTTATTTCACCAAGTTATGCCGCTCATCTAGACGAAATAAATTAAAACAAAATCTCAAAGTGTTGGAGACCATGTTCCATTGTAGCACACCTATCCTGCTTATTTAAGAACTCTTACTTAATGTCTCAAATGCTAGACCAATGATTAGTTTACTATTGTTCAACCGTCGATTTCAACATATTTTAACTATAAAATATAATGTAACAGAACACATTTCCATGGCTTTAATTGTGAATCAAACATTAGCTCTCTATAAGTGTAATGAAAATTCAAATTAAAAGATAGCTTACGGTAAATTAAAGATTTATATTTTTAAATCTAGATTTATTATTTAATTTTCTATATTTATAATCTAGCTAGATCCATGTTTGTATTAATTCTAATTTTTTTGAAATATTACTTCAAATTTTGAACTAAAAAGGGTGTTTGGCACAATTTTTAAACTTTTTCCAAGTCATGGTTCAATCATACATGTCATAGAAATCTTGCGGCAAGTGGAATCATGCAACCCAAGTAATTTTCCAATTGCACTAGCAACTCATTTGAACTATGTATACATGACTTTCATATGTTACTCATCTATTCATGTTTAGCTAGTTGGATGGTATGAGCCATGACATACAGCCTTTTCTGCATGGCTGGAACACCTTCCATTAAATTTACCCAAATCGCCGACCCGAATTATTGACCTGAACTTAATCCAAAATCTACCCACATGATGAAAGATAGGGTTAGGGTTTGGACGAGGCCGACGCAACCCGTCATATATGTAGGGTTGGTAGAAGTTTTTATAAATAGGGTTAGGGTTGGAATAACCCCGACCCGATTTGCTCCCATAATTTTAATATAAGAAAATTAGTTATATAATTAACATAAAAATATATAAACAATATATGTTAAATAGATGAGCGTTTAATGATTTAGGGAGGTTGCCATTGTTGTTTGAGGTGAAATAATCCAAAGAGGCTTCAAGCAATATTTTGTAATGAAAGTAATATCTCTGATATTATTGATAAATTAAAGAGACTATCAATCATATTTATTCACTAGAGATAATATAAAACTTTGGAATAGATGAATATACTGGTTTCCTATAAGAAAATTTATCTGCCACCTCCCAAAAAGATATTATTAGAGATAATATCAATAAAACAAACACTGCATGTCACAATTATTGCTACCTCAAATCACCACAACTGCACGCCATTACCACCACCACCTTCTGCAATACCACTAATACTGTCATCTTGGCGCTATCTCTAATCAAAGCCAACTTTCACAACTCATTTTATCTTTTATTTGTACTACCACCATCTCACACTAATATTCTTCCTCTCAAATCAAACAATTGCCTCATTAGTACTCCACTCTTCATTTTCTCCCCCCATAATCAACCTCAGTCATTTGAACAACTGTCCATCACCACCATAATCATTTATGACAAGTTCAGAAAAAAAAAGAGATATTATTGCCTCCCTTCCGTCAACAACAGATGTAACCACCCATTTTCCAATTATTCCCCTTCAAATCCATCCTCTTTCCTTCGAAATTGTTGTTGGAGTTTTCGAAATGCATTTTCGAATGAATTGGTGGTGAGAGAGAAGCTGAAAATCGTCATGCATTGTATACAGCGACAGTGCGCAAACTCGAAACTTCCATATCGTCGAATTCATTCACATGGGTTAATTTTTCACCCATTTGAGCTCTGAATTACCATTTTTCACCTATTTGAGCTCTGATCAACATTTTCCACCCATTTGGGCTCCAAATTAGCATCAACAAGTTCATTTTTGTCTTTTTTTTATTTTTGAGGGGTAAATGCATCTATTATATTAATAATGATTGTTTATCATTATTTATTAGTATCTTTTTTATAGATTTTTCATCATATGAATTAAAATAAGTTATAGATTGGGTTTTCCATTTAAACAACTTCTAAAACATATGAAAAATAATTTTAAAAAAATATTTGATTTAAATAATATGAATATTATCTAACAAGAATAATAATTAATTAATTGTGTTGTAAGTTATAAAAATAAATGGTTTCTATTATAATTTTTAAAAATTATAATGTTGAAACTATTGTAGATAAATATTTATAAAAATGACTGATAAAATGACATGTATAATTAGAGTTCTAAATATAGGAATAATTTTTTAGGATGGTTTCTTTCTTGTTGAAATTATTTTATGTAACTAGTTTTAATTATTCCACAACATTATTATTTTTATTTATAGGTTCAATATCTTAGGCTCAAGTACCAAAAAAAGCAGTAATACTAAGTCACAGGATATCGCTTGAGAGCATAGGAAGCCATTAGATTGGAAATCTGGAAGATCCTTATTTTAAGAATATTTACCACAGGTGGAAGTACAAAATTTAAAAGTGCAAGTGTCTTCTCCGAGAAAATTTCTATTTAAATAAGTGTATCTTAGTTAGATTTTCTAAAAGATTTTTATTTGAATAAGTGTATCTTAGTTAGATTTTCTAGAAGATTTCTATTTGAATAAGTGTATCTTATTTAGATTTTCTAGAAGATACTAGTGTATCTTAGCTAGATTTTCTAGAAGATACTAGTATCAATTTTGAATTTCTTACTAGATATTATTGTTTATTTTTAGTTTTCATCTCTTAGGAAAATAGAATTAACTCTTCTTAGTTTACTTCTCTAATAAGTTTTACTAAACTTCGGTAGCCTCTAGGATCAATGATACTTATTTTATATAATGCTATAGTTGATGTACTTCCAAAATGCTAAGGAGTTATTTGGGATGAATATAGCAATGTAATTAAGAAATAAAGCAATGCCATGTTAGTAAATTTTAGTGAAATAATAATATGTTGTTTACTTTTAATTTTAAAATAATAATAAATCTAAATTTTGCTTTCATAGGTGAATATTGGAACTATTATGAGACGAAAACCCTAAATTTGATGCTATTAGCATGTAGAATACTAAGTCAATCAATTTCTTCATTGCCATGTGATTGTAATTAGAGCACATTCTCATTAATCCATACATGCTGAAAGAACAAATTGGGATACTAGAGGGTATAACTTTTGGTGTTCTTTAAATGCAATATGAGTCTTAGGAAAAGACTACTTAAATATGAAGAAAGCACTTTTGAAGGCCTATTAGATTTAATGATGATAGGGCATTACGCTCACCTAGAGAAAGATAATGAAAAAAGGACCCCTTATATGAGTGGCTACGGTCCAATTATTTAGATATTAGAGATAGAGGGCCAAAACCTGCTATTGCTAATCTAGCTCATGAAAGAGTTAACGTATAAAAAAATTAGAGGGGAGAATCCCAATAGATTACTTTGATGCATTAACAAGATCTGAAAGCACTTCTCAATCACAAGATCCTTCTAACCCATCTCAAATCAAATTAGTATCAAACACGGAGTCTTCTTCAAGGACAAAAGTGGTGATAGTGATAATGATGATAATGATGGCGATGATGGTGATGGTGGTGGTGGTGGTGGCTATAAGAGCAGTGGTATGGGTGACACATCAATTAGCCAAAGGCCTCTTAGCATTTTCATAGAAGAAGAAGACTTCCAACATGCTATGCAAGATGATAATCACAAAGCACAAGTGCCTATAAGATCCTATATGAGGAAATATGGAGGCAAAAAAGGAAGGGCCTTTACAAAAAAGGATGACTTAGTAGATAGTATGGCTACTACATCTATTAGCATGCATAGTAGTTAGTAGAAATCTAGTTATGGCTGTATACAATATGGCCATCATGTCGGAGAGTATTCTCAAGAATCTTAACAATCTTATGTCAAAGATTTCGAAAATTATTCTCAATAATCTTATAACCAGATACCATATTATCCGAATAGTAGAGCTAAAGCATTTTCATCTTCTATTTTTAGACCACGCGACCACATATGCGAGTTTTAATGGTTATTGGGAGGAATCATAAGAGCAAGTCCACATCAATGATGATATTGAGAAGCCTACACTAGTTCCCTTTTTGTGGTGAGATATAGCGGTAGCATGATTTTAGAATATTAATTTTTTATAATTTACATTATATGCACATGTTTAATAACTGTGTGATCTAAATCTCTCCTTTAGTAGTATTTTACATTAGAAATTTGCTCTATCAATGTTTGTATCATTGATATGTTTCCTTTACTTCTTATATATTAACATTTAAAATGATATTTTTTATTCTAAACAGATGATTAAATTTATCATAACTTATTAAGAAGTTTTTTTAAAAATTCCTAATTTTTCTTCATTTTTTAAATTTTTTATATTTTAGCAAAGAAGTTAGGCGAAATTATCTAAATTTCTCCGAAATTAATGAAATTTTCTTTTTTTAAGTTTAGAGAAATTCTCTCTCAATGAAATTACAAATGCTATAGTGAACTATGTGCATATATTATGTTCTCTGTTAGCAAATGAAGATAGTTTCTTATTGAAGCTTGTAGAGGAGAGTCGACTAGCCCCTTGAAAGACAAAAATTAATTCCCTTTCAAATTTCTCTAGATAAAAAATCAAGGAATAAGATAGGTATCCTTTCATTTTATAAAAATTTCACTGTAATATGAGTTCACAACAATTCAAGCTAAGTGCACTCACCCCCAAAAGTTTCAAGTTGAAAGAGCCTTCGTGTTGATGGTAGGGAGATTCACGGGAGGACCGGAGATGTGCATCACAAACTAACAACTAGGCAAAAGAGTGACCTCCACTATCAGCAACTTAACATTTGCAAAATAAATAAGAAAGCACTTGGAGTGTTGCCCAGGATGCCCACTCTAATACTCAATTTAGTAACTGCCCAAGGAGATGGGAAAGGATTATGGAAGAAGAGCATGAGATGGGGGAAGCTAGGTGAATCTGTCTAAAAGTAATCTCTCCATGGACAGAGATATATGGTAGGCATCAATTGCCCTTTCCCATTACCTAGGGGACTTATTCATAGCATAAGTCTGACAGTAGCGGACATCGTGCATAGCTAGTACCCTCGTAACAATGTAATTAGAAGTCTCAAGCTTACACTAAATCAACAATAATCTATGGTGCGCATACCTTTTTGGGTGCTAGTCTCCTTCTTGTTTGGGAGTATACTATCTGGGTCAAGGTCGTGAACTTCAGACAACTTTGTCGGTCCATGTTAGACTCTCATTTGGCCCATTTGCAACGCAAGCCCATCTCAACCTAGGTTAGGTTTCCCTAATTCACGCGCATCCGAGCCCAGCCACTCGGGTCCAATATCCAACATTAGCACCCCCCTCCCTCTCTCGAAAAGTTCAAACTTGTCACATGCCATATGTTCAGCAGTCAAGATCAATAGGCTATAGAGTGTTCTTCATCTAGCGATTATGTCCCTCTTTCTTTGGCAAATACTTAGTCCGATAGTTCCTTGCCTTCTTCGCCATTAGTTTCAATTTAGTTAGAGACAAAAGAACTATGTTGGTGGCTTGATTAGGTGCAAGACTGGGTTTAGCAGCTTTGTGAGTTACTAGAATGGTCTCATAAGGCTTAAGAGAGGAGCAACGGCTTTTGGAGCATTACAAGGTCCTCTTCAAGCGAGCAACTAAAGGGGTGACGGAATTGGAGGACCTCACCGATGCCCAAGACCTCAATTAGCACAATTGCAAGATCGCTGTTAGCCTCTTAGGCATTATTGACAATGTCATTAAGGAATGGCTTTTTTAGACCGTTCTTTTTTTTTTTATCTTTTGCCATTGTTGCATCCATCTGTTTTAAATGGATGTTTCAGTCTTTTCTTTGTAAGAGTTTTCTTGGGTGGATGAAGCATGTTCATTTGGTCTTTATTTTGTTTGTAACATCTATAAAGTGTCGTCACTTAATGAAAAGACTGGTTCATCTCATTTTGCTTTGCTTCTTTACTTACAACAAACTGCTCTTCATCTATTCTTGCCATGAAGTTCTTGTTTGTCTAGTTGGCGAACTTGTTTTCTATATAGTAGGTCTGCTCTACTCCACCGATATTAAAGAGACTTTCATAGAAAGTTGTTCCCTCGGAAGTTAGTTTTTTAAGGGGAGCTAACCCTCCCAAACATTGATCATTGTGAATGTTGGGTGATTCACCTAACTTTGGTTCTTTTCGTGACTTTGGCACTATGAAATAGCCCTTCTGCTAGGAGACTTCACTTTTCCTTAGAGAATGATTCATCCGTCAATCTTAGCATGTGCCTTTTGCTAACAGGCAAGCCTTTATTCATTTAATTTGAATTGTCATCCTTCGCATTGAAAACAGATTAGGTCGTTATCTCCCCACATCTGCAAGTGCATGCACCAGCATTAACTCTCCTGCTTTACAAGGCCGCCAAGTTAGACGAGAGCATTATTTCTTCCCTTTCTACTGACTTCTTCATTTCCTAAAACAACATAGACGAGTCTGTCACCTTGATCATGTCAATCAATCTTTCCGGAAAAAGTGGATTTTACCAACCTCTTCTGTCACTTCAATTCGCCCACCAACACATCCTCCCCGTACTTATCAAGAGGGGATTCAAATCATGCAGCAATGCTTCACCAATTTCCATACAAGGACAGGTAGAGAAACTTCTCCTGGAAGCTTCTATCTAGGATCTTTCGATCTTCTATAGCCATTGTGGCTCCCACATGTGTTACCTACAGGAGCCTTAGGGTTAGTTATAAAAGCCCTAGAGGCATTAATCCTTCACCTGCTTTGCATTTTGGCTTTCCTTCAACCTATATTTTCCTTCGAGTTTCCTTTCTATTCCAAGCCTTAGTTTGTAAAGAACTATCCATCACCATGACCAAAAACACTACGAACTTAATTCAGGTCTCAAGCATCCCCAACCTAATCACTCTAACGAAGATCAACACCACCTATGAGAGGTATGAAATTCCCAAGGAATTCGTCCTCAAGGCTACTAATGTTGATGAGCACGCTTCCACTTCGCACAAAGGCTAGCTCCACTTTCATTAGGAGAGCATGAATTTTGGGTTCTAGGTCCCTTTCTCGAAGTTGGTTATCAACCTGCTGATTGGCCTTGGCCTAGACCCTTGTCAACTTCTCCTCAACACCTAGATAGCTTTTGTGATGCAAAATGGGTTTGAGAAGAAATAAAAGAAAGAAGAAGAATCCTTTCAAGGGGATGAGAAAAGAAAAGAGAGAAATCGAGACATTACGAAAGATGAGATAGAATTAAAGAACAAGAGACACCAAGAAACTCAATTTTCATTCATTGACTCATAATTCATAATTGTCGTCTCTAACACAAAGCAACCCTATTCATAGAAAATAAAGGAAACCCTAGCCTAATCATAAAATATTACGAATAAAAAACCCTAAATAAAATAAACAAAACACTACTCTAAATTGTCCATCAAGTTAATCAAAGTATCAATCACCTAAGGGATACATTAAATTTCTAAAAATAATCAAATACTAAAAATATAAAATAAATCATTCCTAAAAACACGTAATAATAAGTAAATCCTAAATTAGGTGTAAAGCCTAATCGCGATTTGCATCACTTTGTTCATTATTCAGGCTTTGTCCTGAGATGATGGGAAAGGAATACAAAGGAAGAGCATGAGATGGGAAAAGTTGAGTGAATCGGTCTAAGAGGAGTCTCTCTGGATAGATCTATGGTAGGAATTAATTGCCCTTCCCCCTTACCTGAATGACTTATTCATTGCATAAGTCTCGCGATAGTAGGCAGAGTGCGCAATGGATACCCTCGTGACAGTGTAATTACAAGTTCCAATCTTTTACTAAATCGGCAACCACTTTTGGTGTGCATCCAGCCCCTTGCGCTAACCTTTTTAGGCGCTGATCCCCTTCCTATTTATGTGTACGTTGTCTGGCTCAAGGTCATGAGCTTTAAAAGACTTGGTCGGCCTATGTTAGATTCCCTTTTAGCCCAACTATAGCATCGGCCTAGCTCAACCCAAGTCAGGTCTCCCTGATCCATGCGAGTCCGGAACCAGTCACTCAGGTCTAATATCCAATACTTTACACAAGGTAAACTTCTTGTCAAAACTCCAACTTCAAAAGGCAAAGAGAATGGATTTGTTGGAATAGTATAGAAGCCTGATCGGAGTGGGAGGGCGGAGGTAGGGTTGGAGGGCATCTTGTGGCTATTTTACATTGTGGGTGATGCTAGAGGGCAAAACAATTTTTTTTTTGTTACCACTAAATTATGGCCTTTGTCAAAGAAGGCATTGAAGACATTAGAAACAACAACAACAACATGCCTTGGATGTAGCGTGAGTACCATCGGAGAATTGGGTGGTGGACTCAAGAAAAGGAGAGAGATGACAAAACTCAATGAAGTTGGCTATATGGTAGGCTTTTGTTCAAAAAAATAATTTAACCTCTATTTTTCGATGGATGCTAGAATCATTTGCTCAAAAGGCTTAATACACAATACAAAAACTTATGGGTTTAATCTACAAAATTAAAAGATAGTTAAACTAATTTATAATATAATTAAATTTGGAAGATCTAATTTATAGAAAGCATAATTTAATATAACTTTAATCATGGAAATTACGTATGGATTTTTAAGGATTTAGCTAAGTTATTGCAATTGTTTAAGAAGAAATATGAGAAAAATTGACCAAAAGGAGAGGCTTAGATATTGATTAATGTGTTTACTCAATTTGTGGATAAATTCAACAAAATGTTAGACATAATTTGCAAAAAATGATAATATTAGAAAAATTTTCAATAAAACTTGAAATAAATAAAAATACTTGTTTCTTTTAAAATAAATTATCAACCACCTCCCAAAATAATATCATCACCGATAATATCGAAATGAAAAACACTAGTGTCAACTATGTAGATTATAGTTCAATTTTTTTAATAGACATTCCTATAAAAAGTAATAAATGAAACCAATTACAATTGATGAGGCAATGATAAGCTCATAATTTATCATATTTTAATTTACCTAAATTCACATGTTTTGAATCCTCAATTAACATAATTTCATTGGTTTATATTCACATTTCATTAGATGTTGCACGTAACGGAGTTAGTTTCTATTTCAAGCATCAAAATCTGTCAAAAAGGAGCTGAATATGACAAAGGTATCACTTGAAAGTAATTTTTGACATAGATGAAGGCTGATTTGGAGAAAGTGTTCAACATGAAAGTTGTAATACTTCGAATTATCTGTCCAAAATACTAAAATACCAACTTTCAACATAATTTTGATATCAGACAAGAATGTTATGGACAAAATACCAAAACTGCTTCCAGAGTTTTAGAGCTTCTGAAATAAACTTTAAAGGTTTTGTAACATTTCAGCTGGCAACACAAAGTTATTTCGAAGCTTCTGAACTAAACTTTAGATGTCCTGTAGGCGTTCTCAGTTGCCGCAGAAAGGCTTCAAATGTTCGAAAGAGTGCTTCGGACCTTCTGAAATGGAGATCCGAACTTTTCAGCTTAAGCTTCAGATGTTCTGAAATATTTCAGAGACAAGTTCAAAACTTCTTAAGTTTTTTACAAGTTGTGGATTGTGGACAGATTCCTGGCGTGGCGTCTTTCAGAAGAAAGTTCAGAACTTCTGAAGTTCTTCAAAAGTTGCAGAGTGTGGACAGATTCGTGGTGTTGTGATTTTCAGAAGTAGTTCAAAGGTTCTGAATGGTTTCAAAGGCACGTCTAGAGGAAGAATTCAAGCTTCAGAGTCATGCAAGCTACTCTGAACTCACGTACATGATCAAGCTTCAGAAAGTCCTTCCGAGTTTTCAAGCATCATCTGAAATCAAAGTGTGAATGAAGTGTGCATTGTCTGGATTCAAATCAAACAAAAGTATATGTTAGAAGCACGTTCAGAAGGTCTGAAAGGCAGTTCAAAGTGGCTTTATAGGAACAAAATCATCAACAACATCTGGGTGCTCTTGCAGTAGTTCGAAGTTATTTTCATAAGTTGATTTCTATGCGTAAGTTGTGTTACAATTTTCAGAAGCTATCTTTAAAATCCAAGACATGCGGAATTTTCAGAAGCTATCTTTAGAATACAAAACGTGCAGCAGTTCGAGTTATACTTAGAAGCTGATTTCTCTACATAATAGGTATTGCAAATTTGTGGAGAAGTGTACTAAAACTCTACTTCTAGGGTTATAAAAAGAGGACATCCATAATATTTAAAAAAAAAAAGTTCTAGCAAGAGAAAAAAACAGGGAAGCAAGAAAGGAAGAAAGATTCTAAGTTCTGCGACATGCATATTACAAAGAGTGTTCTTTCTATTTTTATGATGAACTAACTTTCTTCTTTTAGGGTGATAATGCAGCCCTCATGGATATTTTATGGTAAACAGGGATTATTGGTTAATCAATCCAATTTTATCTTGTTTCATTCATTGTGTTTATTGCATTCATTTGATTGGTTTAATTGTATTATCACCAATTTTTTGAATTAAACTGATTATCTGAAACATGGTTATGGTAGACGCCTTATGCTAAACCATGTAAGAGCTCTCTTGAATGAATGAATAGATGTTTATGGTAAACGCCTTATGCTAAACTTTCTATTTAGTTCATGAAAGCTCTTCTGATCTTAATGTGTTTTCAACCTCAATTACACTATATGCCATAGGTAAGTGAATGGGTGAAAAAACTTGATTTAAACCCGAACACCTAATGGTAATAATCATATATTAGATAGAACGAACCCAAGATAATAAATTAAATCCAACATCTCAATGACATAGGATATCTGTGAGTGGTGAAATCGGATCCATAGACTTTTGCAACCTGTGAAATCTCTTTTACATTACTTACTATTTCTGTTATCTTATTTAATCTTATTAGTTGATTTACTTAGTTTCGACTTCATCTTGTTGATTTAGGATTACCTTAGTTTAGTAACTAGATTTAATTGAATTAGTTTGATCAATTCTTTGTGGGATCAACCCTTGTTCTTGCATGTTATACTGCTGTAGATTCGTGCACTTATGAGGACTTAGAATTTGACCATCAGGCAACAATTACCTTAATTACAGGCCTCTATTCCAAAGGGTACATACTACATAATATGAACATCATATCACAACAAATAGTTAATTTTCTAAGTTATTTAGAGTTTTAAACGAAACAGTCCAAAAATCACAAAACCACTACTTATGAATGTCACATCACCCACTCACTTAAAAGGATACATTGGAAGAGACACTATTCAAAAATTGATATATAATAAAGCAGATAATGAAATTTCTGGAAAAGGAAAAAAAAATTAAAATGTATATCCCTACCTTATTGAAATAAACAGTTCCACTTTTTTCTAGCAAAGGTTTGACAAAATCTCTATCACCCATTGAAACACCTCCAGAGATTAAAAGGACATCAATTCCAGAAGAGATGGCATTGTCCAAGACTCTCTCAAGTTCGTCTTCATTATCATGAGCAATACCCAGATCAACTATTTTACATTGATGTTGTAGAGCAGCAGCTCTTAGCATAGCACGGTTAGAATCTCGTATCTGCAAATGAAAGCAAATCTTTCACCTGTGTTTTAAAAAATGATAAATGCCTAATAATCCTTAAAAAGAAATTCACTACAAGTGATAGTCGTATTGTTGAGGAACTAAAGGTAGAAGTGATGGTCATAAGTATCAACTAGCAAGAGTGTAAAAAAGGGCCCAGCTTACTAGATTCTCAATTTCACACAAAAAGCAAGCCAGAGACCAGAAATTGCAGCCTGTCTAGTAATTTAGGTTCAAGAAAAAATTTCTCAATACCTGTCCATAACTTAGATTCTGAGTTGTTGGCTCTAAAAGCTCATCCCCTGTAGAAAGGACTGCAACTGTTGGCCTAGGATACACCTGGATGTAGTGAATTAACTATTATTTATAATTCAACTATATCATAACATAAATCAGAGCATTTAGTGAAAGAAATAGTATTACTTTCACCATCATTGCTCCCACTGATGCAAGTAGGCCAACTTCAGAAATGCCTATTAATTCTCCTGACTTCATCACTGTGGCACCCTTGTCAATATCACAACCCTAGGAAATTGACAAAATGATCAAATTAGAACATATTAATACCTCCACCAAATGCTAATAAAAATCAAATGGAAGAATAATGCTACTATTTTCTTGGGACATTTTTGTAAAAGAGCACCATTTTCTTGGGACACCCCACGTGACAGAGAAAAAAAAAACACTGATGTCTTAAAAAATCATCAAAAGCATTGGCCATAAACAACTTTCTCCAGTAAATACTAATTACAAATTTGTTACAGCTTATGACCACTTTGCCCTAAAGACCACTAGTTCCTAAAATCTATCCACAAGATTTCGGTACAAATTTAAATGATCATCTCTCTATAATTTTAGTTTATTTAAAAAAATCTTTAACAAGAGCATGAAACTGTTAAAACGCAATCCCAGAACAAAATCAAAATCTTCCAATATCTCAGTTTTATAGTTTGCTCCGCATCAGGATGTGTATATAAATATGATGCAGATGTGACTATTCAGGATTGCACAAGTATGCCAACCTGTGAACAAAACAGGAAACTTAAGCCAATAACATTGTCGGTAAGCATGCATCTTGTTTATGTAGATCTCTGTGCAGCAAACATAAATGAAAAGGAAAAGGGAAGATGCAAATGCAAGCACATTCTCCTATGCAAAGATTGCTTTTTTGAAACTTTGATGGCCAAAGAAAAACTGCATGTAACATGGATACTCTTCGTCACACCCAGCTGACCAAAGTCGTTTTCTAATGCATATGTGAATTGCTGAATTATCTCATCAATAAATGCAAAAGAAAGTAAATGATTAATCATGCACACATGGCATGGTACAAGTGTTCATGGTAAGCACAAGCAAGCATGCAAAAACAGAAAAACTACCAGCATGACTAATCAACTTTGTTACCTTGTTGGTTAGCTACAAGGTATCTTGTACATAAATAATGGTCCCCTTACAAGGCCTGAGACTACATCTATTTTCCTTCACAAAGTGAATGGAAGAAGGGAGACTTTATCTGATTACTAGATGCATGTTTGTGTAGATTTATTACCTTTTCATTTTTCTAGTATATTAAAATGCATTTTTTCCCAAAGATCAATAGCAATAGCTAACTAGATTGAACAATCAGTTAATTCATCAAAGCCTTCTTTCTATTCAAATATGATGCATTCACAGATCATCTTCTACTGTTTTAAGAGAAATGTTATTGCATTGCAGTGAAGTTTTCAGATTCAAAATGAAGTTCTCAATTTTTAATATGTGCATAAAGAACTAGCAGACATTCAATAGTGAAAAAAAAGAATATGAGAAGTAAATATGCATTTACAAAATTTAGTAAACTTGAAAACATTAAAAGCTATGCTTCCCAACACTATGAAGATGTCAAGTTCTGAACCCTGATAAACTTGGAAAAGAAGAACTCGGCCACATTTAAGCCTTCTAACAATTTAGAGCAAGGACAAAGTGCAACAACTGCTGTTAAGTCCCCATGTTGAGATGGAAGAAATGGGCCATGAAAGATCATCATAACAAGACAACAACTAACATCTCCATTTTAGTTTAAGCAACACTAAACTTCCAGTATAATCATTATGGTAAAACTGGAAATCCAAGCATTATACCACTGGGCGAATATCAAGGCCCTTTCTCACTTTCACCAGAACTTTGACCTTCCTTATTCCACCTAAAGTGTCTTTTATTTGTTCAACATCCTCAACTTGCACAACAGCATCAGCTCCTTCAGGTATTGGTCCTGAAAGACATGAAGGAAAAACATAAAGTTCATCTGATTTTCTAAATGGCAAGGAATCTGAACAATAGCATTAACATCTTTGAAATGCAAGACAAAAGCAACAAAAATCATAGAAATATATAAACAGAGAGGGTTTTCTGTATATTGACTTAATATGCTTTACATGAGGGTCCTCTTATAGAGAAAATTACAACTCAAAACAAGAAAAATCTCCCTACAATAGCTGGCTAATAACTAGCTTCCATATGTTACACCATTGACCAAATACTACTATTTAAAGCTAATCAAATCTCCTAATATTGGGCTGTATCACAACAAAATCCCTATTTTCCAAATTCCAACACTCCCCCTCAAGCTGGACTGAAGATATCTTCCATAGCCAGCTTGTTAATTAAACTATCAAATTGCTTCTTGTGTAACCCCTTTGTAAGTATGTCTGTAACCTGATCTTTAGTTGGGATGTAAGGCATGCAAATCAATCCAGTATCAAGTTTTTCTTTGATAAAATGTTTATCCACTTCTAAATGTTTGGTTCTGTCATGAAGAACTGGATTATACGCAATGGAGATGGCTGCCTTGTTGTCACAGTACACCTTCATTGGTGACTGGTCAGTGATCTTCAAGTCTCCTAAAAGTCTTTTTATCCACATTACTTCACATATCCCATGAGCAACAGATCTAAACTTGGCTTCAGCGCTACTCCAAGCAACCACATTTTGTTTCTTACTTCGCCGAGTGACGAGGTTGCCTCCAATAAAGGTGCAATAACCTGATGTTCATCTTCTATCAGTTATGCTTCCAGCCCAGTCTCCATCAGTGTAGACTTCAACTTGTAAGTGTGCCTTTTTTTTAAACAATAGACCCCTTCTAGGTGTTCCTTTCAAGTATCTCTAAATCCTGTACACAACATCAAAATGTTCTTGTCCTGGTGAGTGCATGAATTGGCTCACCATGCTTATTGCAAAAGCTATGTCAGGACATGTATGAGACAAGTAAATACGTCTTCAAATAAGCCTTCCGTATTGTTCCCGATTTATCACATCCTCTGGCCTAGTAGCTTGTAGCTTCAGATTAGGTTCAATTGGTGTTTCTACAACCTTGTAGCCTATCAACCATGTTTCACCAAGCAAGTCTAATATATATTTTCTTTGGTTAACAAATATACCTTCCTTAGATCTGGCGAACTTCATCCCAACAAAATACTTTAATGCACCTAAGTCCTTGATCTCAAAGTCATCAGCAAGTTTCTTCTTTAGTCTCTCCAATTCTACAGTATCGTCACCTATCAAGATTATATCATCTACATAAACAATTAAGATGGCAATTTTCTCATTCTTTGAATGTTTGTAAAACATGGCATGATCTGCTTGACTTTGGCAATAACCATGACCCTTCACAGCTCTCCCAAAGCATTCAAACCATGCCCTAAGAGACCGCTTGAGTCCATATAATGACTTTTTTAACCTGCAAACGAATCCTTTCTTCAAACCCAGATGGCAAGCTCATATATACTTCCTCTTCTAAATCCCCATTTAGAAAAGCATTCTTTATATCTAATTGGTGCACAGACCAGTTAAAAGTCACGGCCAAAGATAGGAGTACACGGATTGAATTTATTTTGGCTACTGGGGCGAACATGTCCTGGTAGTCAATATCATGAGTCTGTGTAAAGTCTTTTGCTACTAGCCTTGCTTTATATCTCTCTACACTTCCATCTGCCTTGCATTTTATCGTAAACACCCATTTAAACCCTACTACCCTCTTTTCTATTGGCAAATCAACTACTTCCCAAGTACCACTTTTCTTCAAAGCATTCATTTCTTCCATAACTGCTAACTCCCAATTTGGATCATCTAAAGCTTCTTGTATGTTTCTTAGAACCAATAGATGAGAAATCTTAGAGATAAATGCCCTATGGTTACTGAAAAGTTTTTGATAAGAGACGTATTTGGCAATGGGATGCTTAGTACATGTTTGGACTCCTTTTCTTATGGCTATAGGAACATTAAAATCTGAGGGTTTATTATTCGAAGGCACAATGGACAAAGGGGATGACACAAAAATAGGATTTAGAGATGAAACAGGAATAGGATTAGATATAGGAATGTAATTACCTAGAGTATTCGATGGACCATTTCTCGAAGGCTCTGATTAATGTTGTACTGAGATGATTGGTGGATTTTTACTCTTTTCAAGAGGTCTTTTTCTAGTATAAACTAGAAGCTCAAAATCAGGAATACTTTGATCCTTTTGTAGTATTTCTTTCCCTGTTTGTGATAAATTTAAAATAGGCAACTTTTGACAAGGGTTTTCTCTATTTTCAGTATCTTGAACAAAAAATTCTTTTACATAGTTTTCAAAATTGTGTTAGGCAATGGAACAGATGTATCCCAAGAATTATCTTCATTTAGTTTCTCCCCCTGAAGAGAATTTTTGCTAAAGGTTGATTTTCCAGAAAAGAGAAATCCATACTCACATTAATTTTTTATTTTTTTTTTTTTGTGCTGTAGGGTTGTAACATTTATAACCCTTTTTTAATAGGAGCATAACCTATGAAAACACATTTTTCAGGTCTAGGATCAAGTTTTGATCGAAATTTGCTTGGTATGTGTACAGAAACTGTGCAACTGAAAACCTTTAAAGGTAAATCTGAATTTATTCATGATTCTGTAAAAACTTTTTTGAGACATTCTAATGGCGTCACATAATTTAAAACTCGAGTTGGCATCCTATTAATTAAATATGATGTAGTCAGAACAGCTTCTCCCCATAGATATTTTGGAATATGCATTGAGAACATTATAACCCAAGCCACTTCAAGTTAATGTTTGTTTTTTCTTTCAGCAATTCCATTTTGTCGAGTATCATGACAAGTTGACAATTGTTAAATGCCTTTTTCTTTCAAAAAATTTCCCGAAATTTCTTTAAAATACTCGGTTCCGTTGTCAGAGTGAAGTATACTGATTTTTGTTTGAAATTGGTTTTCAATAATGTTGTTAAAATCCTTGAACAATTTTTCAACTTTAGTTTTTGTACTCATCAAATAAACCAGCATAATCGAGCATGACCATCAATAAAAGTCACAAACCTTTTTTTCCAGACACAGTTGTAACTCTTGATGGACCCCATATATCACTATGAATCAAACAAATTAGTTTTGAAGCACAATAGAGTTTTTTATTATAATTAGCACGATGGCTTTTTGATAAATGACAACTTTCACATGAAAAGATGCAGAATCCACATTCTTGAATAAAGATGGAAATAAATTTTGAAGATAAGGAAAACTAGAATATCCTAGTCTAAGATGCCACACCATAATTTTTTCACGCACAAGAATAGAACTAATAATACTAAAGCCTTGAACTTTTTTATTATTAAATAGGTTGTCATCAAAGTAGTAAAGATCGTTTATCATCTTAGCACTGCCAATCATCCTCCTTGAGTTCTGGTCCTGAAAATCATAATGAGAATCAAAGAAAGTAATCCGACAGTTAGAATCTTTGGATAATTTGCTCACAGACAAAACATTGCAAGATAGTTTAGGAACATGGAGTACAGATTTAAGATCTATACTCTCTGAAATTTTGATCAAGCTTTTTCCTGCAATGGATGAGAAATTACCATCGGCAATTCTAATTTTTTCATTTCCAGAACATGGTGAATAAGTACTGAATAAATGAGAGGCACTAGTCATATGATCGGATGCTTCAGAATCAATAATCCAAGGAGCAGAAGAACAAGATAGGGTATAAGATTCACTACCTGTTTGGGCCAAAGAAACATTAGGAATACCAGATGAGGAATTCGACTTTAGCAGTTTAAGAAGATGATTCATATGCTGTGAAGAAACTTGTCTCAGCTTCATTGGCAAAGGGAAAGGCATGGTTTTGTTCATCACCTGGTCTGTTGTTTTTCCAATTTGCTGGTTTGCCGTGAATCTTCCAACAATTTTCTCGAGTATGGCATGGTTTATTGCAAAAATCACACCACATACGAGGCTTTTCATCTGGTTTATGTCGGTTCATGATGGCCCTGCTTGCGTTAGCATCAAAGGTAATTAACACAGAATTCTCAATAGGTGCTATAGAGGTCTTCTTTCCAAGCATAACACTCCTACGAGACTCTTCTCTTCTAACTTCTGAGAACACCTCACCAATTGAAGGAAGAAGCTGCCTACCGATTATTCTCCCCCTCACTTCATCAAACTCAATATTGAGTCCAGCAAGAAACTTGAAGATGCGGTTGTCTTCCACGATTTTCTTGTAGTGATTGCAGTCCTCAGTCGATTTCCATTCATAGGTATTTAACAGGTCCAACTCTTGCCACAACCGTTTCAGCGAGTTGAAATACTTGGTGACACTGTCATCTCCTTGACGGATTTCACCGAGTTTGATGGTCAACTCATAAACTTTGGATTGATTGCCCAAATCAAAGTACATCTGGTTAACTTTGTCCTAAAGTTCCTTTGCAATAGGATAGCACATGTAGTTGAAGTTGATTTCTTCGTCCATGGAAGTAACGAGCCATGTCATTCCCTCTCCCTTGAATATACATTCAAACAGATTGAGACCAACGCAGTAAATTACAGCATTTAATCAGATTGTGATGATTTGGACAGAGTGAGACTCACTGTTAGTGGCTTGACTAGTTTGGGTTTCCTGGGTTTTTTGTGGGACAGTTTGAGGAGGGGTTGAATCTGATGATACATTATGCATTGTGAGAAGTGACTAGGGTTACAGATGAGTCTTTAGGGTTTTTTTTTAGGATAAGCCAAGGCTTTGATACCATATAAACAGAGAGGGTTTTCTGTATATTGACTTAATATGCTTTACATGAAGGTCCACTTATAGAGAAAATTACAACTCCAAATAGGAAAAATCTCCCTACAATAGTTGGCTAATAACTAGCTTTCCTATTTTACACCATTGACCAAATCATACTATTTAAAGCTAATCAAATCGCCTAATATTGGGTTGTATCACAGCCAAATCCCTATTTTCCAAATTCCAACAAAATATCACACTAATCCCTGCAATTATTAGTAGATTCCATATTTTAAAAACATTATCCGTAGAAATTAGAACTAGCATGTCTAGAAATTTTCCCACAATAAAAAGAAACAAATTCACAAGGACATCAACTATTGTGTTAGAATTTTAAGGAAAAAGTAGAGAATGAAGTTTTTGAAAAAGAAATAAATGATTTCAAATAAAAGAAGAGGATGACGATGACAAAGAACAAGAAGAAGATGGAGATGATGATGATGAAAAGCAAGGATGGAGGGCACCAAGGAATTCCTTAAAGTTATGCCACAATTGATAGAGTTACATGGCCGACTCAAAACAAGACATATTAATCTCTTTTATTTTATTTAATCAATGCATATATTATCACTTGATATCTACATAGTTGTTTGAGGCTCAAGACATAAGGGGATCATATGGCCTAGGTACAAGGCACATAAGCAAAGTGCACACCCAACTGAAGTCAGGTACACATTATATAAATTCATAAAATAATTATTAGCAAACTAAATTCACAATTATTAAGATAAAAGTCTACTACAAATATAATTTATCTAACATTCAATATTCAAATTCAATAAATTAAGATATCCAAAAGGGTTGAAACCAGTGTTAGCAATTTCAAAATTATCGACAAAAATTTCACCAATAATTTCATTTTTGCCCTCTATCGAAATGTTTTCGATAAGGAAAGATGAAAATGTGGATCTTTGGGAGAAAATTTTGAAATGATGGAGAAAGTTTTAAGATTATAAAGAAATTTTAGAGAATTTTTTAAAATTATGGAGAAATTTTTGAAAAATAGCAAAAAATAGGGAAAAATACTAAAAATTGAAATTCTTAAAGAAAAATACCTAAATGTCATATTTTTTACTTGATTCCTCTTGTTTTTATTTCAAACTCATATACAACTTCTCAAAAGCCATTTTCGGCTCTATTACTTATGTTTTCCCTTTCAAAGCACAAAATTTGAGCCTTCGATTCATATAGATTTAAGGTGTACAGCAGTTGTTTATAAACAGTGGCAACTTGAACTTGAAATCTGATTTTTGGTTTTCGAAACCCATCTCCCCAACTATGGGTTTATTGTAGGTGGTCGGATCTCCCTCAAAATCAAGTTTTGGGTTTCGAAACCCATTTCTGAAGCATTAAATCTCATTTCTGACTAAGTCGGAGAAGCTTTCCAAAGAGAAAAGTCAACATCTTTTGAGAATCTTATAAATCTACATATGAAAGTATTGTAGCGATTATTCTTCCTCTTCTCCAGCCTTTGAAGTCCATTCTTGAGAGATGTTTTGGGGGGTGTAACACTCTGATTTCACCCATAGAGTCATCAAATAGCTAATGCATGTAATAAAAATGCAGTTTTTATTTTTTTTTTTCATTCAAAGAACTCTGTAATGATATAAATAGAGTTTTTTGTTTATATATTTCTGTTTTTTTAATATATTTTTCATATGTTCGAAGAACAAAAGTTGTGGAATATTTTTTTTACTTTAAAAGTTTTAAAAATATATGAATTTATATTTTTTGAAAATAAATGGTTTATAATATTTTTTAAAATTATGTTATTACAATTATTTAGATAAATATTTATAAAATTACTCATAAAAAAAAATATAATTAGAGTTTTAAATATACACACAAATTGTTTAGGTGTAAAAAATGATAGTGTCTTTTTTGTTGAAATTATTTTTTATTGTAACTATTTTTAATTATTCCACAGCATTGTTATTTTTATTTATTTATAGGTGATAGCATGATTTTAGAATATGTTTTGTTTATATTTCACATTATATGCATATATTGAACAAACTTTGTGAGACATAAATCTCTTTTTTAGTAATATTTTACATTAGAAATCTACTTTATCCATGTTTGTATCATTGATATATCTCTTTTCCTTTTGATATATTTCAAAACTCAAAAGAATATATGTATACAACATCATAACTCAAAGTTGAAGGATCTAAAATCTACAATTCAAAGCTAAAGTAATAATTTCAAGCATTACATAATTATATGTAAAAGACAAAAGCAAAGCACTACAATTGTAAAAATCATCCTCATCTCCAAGCATCACATCAAAATCCCCTTCATCGTTTGACTTGTAATCCTCAACATATTCCTCTAAAAATTTCTCAAGATTTGCTTAATGCCTCTTGAAGATACACTAAAGAAGATATTGAAGCCAATCTTAAATCACTTGGAGTCGAAGATGGTGTTGAATGTTGATCTCATGGGACAACCAGGATCCCCAACCCCAACAACTTTAGTATATTACTCTAAGTTAAAGAATCATCACCAAATATATATTTATCTTCTACATCTGATTTTCCTTCCATCTTCTCGATCAACCATTTCATTATTTTCATCAATGTCCTATAAAGAAATCGGGTTGATCGTATCACATGAATTATATCTGGTCAATGCTTTATTGTATTTAATGAATATTGGATTATTTAAGCAATTATAATATAATATTTTCTTTCTTTTGCTATGAAGCTACAAGAATTCAAAATTATATAAAAATATAAAGGTCTGAGTAACCAACAAGAGGTTCATTGCCTCATTCTCAACAAGCTTTGGAGCCTTAGTTTTTGAGCTTTTCTTCTCCTTTTGTTTCCTAGTTGCCTTTAAACTGACAATCGTATCCACAATGAGGGTCTAATCAGTAATAACAAGATTGCACTCCTTTCTTCTATACACTTGGGTTGTTGACGTTGTTGACACCTAGATGAATGAGTGAGGAATGTTATGGTCAAAAACTTGATGGTGGTTAACAACAAGCTGCCATAGGGCAAAAATCAAAATTCCACTATTAGTGTCATCTGACTACACTTAAGAAGAAAGGTGAGTGCATTCGGAAAGAATAAAGAAGAGTTAGTATGATTTACAAAAAGATCACAAAAGAAACATGGTTAGTATAAATAATAAAATTGTCTCCTTAATACATTTGTACTTTTCCTTAAAGATGAAGGGAGATATGTTTTAAGTTAGATTCATCATTTTTGTTTTGTGAGTTTTTGCTTGCTTAATTACTATAATTATTTATGCACAAATGAATGGAAAGAGAATTCGTTTATGATCATCAAATAAAATTTGCTACATCAAAAGACCACAATATTAATACATCCTAGATCATATAGTGATCCTTAGTTGCATCCCCAAAGGAAAAATCTTTGATTAAAAGAAAAAGTATAATGCATAAGGAGACAACCTTTTTGTGCTCTTATTAGTTGTTGAGCACATTGCAATGGCTTGCTTCTGTAAAAAGACAAAGAAAAAAGAGAACAATTGGTAATAACAAAATGTGAACGAAAATATAATACACATTTTATAACTATGCAATTGATGAAAAAAATTTTGTCCATTGTTCTCGTAGAATTATACTTGAATTGTATACATCAGAAAATTATATTTTCACATCTCGGATCATTAGTCCTAATTATGTATTTACAAAGGAAGGAAACCTTAATTAAAAGAAAGGTACAATGCATATTTGACACCCAAAAAGAACACACGTTAATTGTTTATACTCCTTTATGATCGTCAAGCATATTGCGATGAATTGACATTTTTGGATCACCTCAAGCCAATAAGTGGAGAGCATAACATGCTAGGTTGCTAGACACTAGGTCAACCTAAAAAGTAAGGATGGTTTGATCCTTCGCAATTTATCCCAGGAAGGATCCATTACTGAAACTTCTAAAAGGTGTGGACTTCTAATACTTCTCAAGTTCTAATACCTTATAAATTGCCTCTTCGAGGGTATATGGAGCATGTAAAACCAATTCTCATCTCAATTCAAGTTTAAGACCATTGATGAATTTAACACGTATCACCAACCGTTCCTTATTAATTTGATATCTCAAAAAGATATTATCAAATTTCTGATAATACTCGGTGACAGTCATGTTTCCTTGTCTTAAACTCATCCATTATTCCATTAGTTGGTCTCTGTGAAAACGAGGCACGTATTTTAGTCTTAATTCATTTTTCATTTCAGCCCATGTGGTGATATGTGTCTCTCTACCCTCATCTACGTCCCTTTCCACACTTAACAAATAATGTTGGGTACATCCTATCAACTTCATCTTTGTAAATCGGACGCACTGTGCATTTATAGTGTTGTATCACTCAAAGAATCTTTCCAATTCAGTTATCTAATCGATGAAGGTGTCAGGATCAAACCGTCCATCAAAACTAGACATATTAGCTTTGACCTTTTTTATGACATCACAATTCCCAAAACCATGCCTACAGTCAGCTACCATATTCAGTTGTGGCTGACATGGGATGTCCTGTGATTGAGCCCTATTTTGTTGTCAAGGTTCAATCACATGTGTTTCTCTAAAATTTGGCAAATCTTTTGGGTTTTAAACTGGAAATTCTCTACCAAAACCTATAAACTGAGAATGACCCCTAAGTGTACCAGGAGGAGGAAGAATACCTTAATGTTGGCGGTGTAACCTTACGGGATTCTGATTATGCCCACTAGGTGAAGTTTGACCTATATTAGGTTCTAGAAAATCTACTGCTGACTTTTCGACGAGACGTTTGCCTAAATGTTTGAATATAGTCTGAGTTTAGGCTTCTAACTGCATTTGAGACTGGTTTTGAAACTAAGACAAGGACTCGGTGAAGTTGGCTTGACCTAGGGATAGGTACTCACATTTTTGAGCTAAAAAATCATATTTTTCATTGAAGTGGTCATAGGCTTGGGAGAATTCCTCAATTATACTTGCAAGTTCTATATTGGTAACCAAAATGGACTTAACACAAATGAATGGATGATGCAAATAAAATTTACACCAAGCAATTAACTTAAAGATGCTAAATAAGTCACCAAGCAAACAGAATAATAGAAGGGATTATAACTTGACCAACAAATAAAAGTTTAATTCAAGTTCAAGTTGAAGAAATGTACCCTTTAAGAAGTCCTAACAACCTTTCTCAAATACTTGTGTACAAAACTATAATTTCTGAATGAAAGGATTTGCTAAAATTTTTGAAAAATAGGCTTTTCTGAAATTTGTGAGATAGAGAGGTTGTTATGTAAATTCATATTGTAGGGACTGTCTTGCAAAAATTCCAACAAGGGCCTATTTTGCAAAAGTTCAGTAGGGAGGGTTTGAAATAAAACTTTAGCAAGGGGGTTAGTTTCAAACAGCAAAATTGAGAGGCTCTGTTTGAAAAAAATCCAAAAAATTCCAACACCCTCTCTTGGTCGTCTTCTCCAACTAGCAGCAATGGTGGTGGGTTTCGAACCCACAAAGGAAAACGTCGACGGCGACTACTAGAGGAGTCTTCCGACATCTTGGGTCGCTGGAACGTAGAATCTATAGGAGTCGAAGTCATCAGAGTCGTCAAGATTGGTGTTCGACTTGGACAACACCACAAGATGATGGATTCCAACACTAAGAACCCTATTCCGACGCTGAAGCTCACCAGAGACGAAGAGGAAACCATCTAAAAGGACTGTAGTGAGAAAAAATGTCCTTAAAAATGGGTTTCGCTTTTGTATGTCATTGGATCTTGAAGGGAAGGCTTCGAAAGAGACTTTCGACGCCTCTAGTGAAGTTTCCAACTCGATGGGTTGTCGGAGTAGAGCCAAAAGTCGCAAGAGATGGGGAAGATAGCATCGATAGTGGGTTCCAATGCCTGCCGTCTCTTTTTCGACACTTGCAGGCTATTTCCGACATCTAGAGTTGATGAAATTGATGGAGGAAACCTTGGATGGGTTGAATCTGTTGACTGGTGGACGGATTTAAAATCTGGCACAACTATAAACAACAACAGCTTCCGAATGCCTATGGACAGCACTGTAGAAGCCGTGGATAGTGGGATTAAGGATTTAAGATGTGAGAGATTAATCCTAGGGTTTGCTCTAATACCAAATTGATGCAGCATAAGTAGGAGGAAGATAGATGAAAAAGGAATAAACCTCTCAAGGGGAGAAAAAAGGAAAAAAGGGGAGAAACAGGGAAGAATTTAGGAAAAATTTGGGCAAGCAAAATAATCAATGTATTCAATCGTAAAGTGTTGTTGAACCCTAATACAAGTTAATCTATTTTTAGAATTTAAAGCAAAACTGTAAAACACGCGTAAAATACATATAACAAACAAAATATCAAAAATAACCTCAAAATCCCTAATCAAATAAACAAACCTTGATAGGGTTGCACCTAGAATAAGCACGAATTGAACGCACGTCACGATCCCCATCGTTTATTTTATAATCCCGTGAATAACATGTTCAAGTGGGTAATTTCTATTTTTTACCTATAAGAAATCATAGTATCAAGTTATTTTGCCATTTTGTAATTTTATCATTTTATGAGTCTTAATTAATGCATGTTTTAAAGTCCATTATTGTGCTTGTTCATTATCCAAAAAGTCCTACCATTTATTACATAAAAGCATAGACTAGTCCCACAATATGGGTAGGACTCACATGCACACTGCAAGGCACCCTGAAGCACCAAGGGTGAGAAAAGGTGGCCAAAAGGCCAACTTGATGTTGGGGTGGGGCACTTTGCCTTACAAATGAGGTGAGTTATATTCATGGACATAGGTTGCTGCCCATACAACACAGGTTATCAATTATCAGCACCTTTACATAGTTAAAGTGTTAAACTAGACCACACCATTGAGCTATTGGACCAAGCCGCATTGTTGGGCCTTTGGTCCAAGCCACATCCTTGAGCCAAGTTGCACCATTAGGTAGTTGAATTAGACCATGCTAACAAGCTACCAAGCGGTGCTGATGGGCCTTTACACCAGACTACCCCATTGCAGAATGATCTGCTAGTTACACTAGTTAGTTGCCGCTGGCCATGCTAGTCTGTTGTGCCACTCACAACACCACCTAGTTGTTTCAGCTTATCCACATTGGTCAACATAAGTCCAACTTCTGGATGTGTGGGGCCCACTTTTTCACAAAACCACTGTTCACCCTTAAGATCATAAGCTTGTGATATTCATGGTGACAATCAACACTGGTCATCCTTAAGATTATAAGCTTGTGATCTTAATGGTGAGAATTGATCTCCCAACACTATACTCATTTCAAAAACACATTTAGCTCTATCATCCAAGGTCATCTTCTTTATGATTTGTTATTGAACATCAACATTGGGAACCAATCATGATATGTAATTATACAATTCCATCATTACTTTTTCATCTTCCTCATTGTTGGTATTTGAATTTAAAAAAAGAAATGAGTTTAAGAAGTACCAAACTACATGCAAAGGTTGGTGAAGTTGAACTTCCTATCTTTTGCTGATGACTTCAAAAATTTCCTTCCATTTTTTAAAATTCTTTTTAAAAGTATTTGTAATGACTTTTATAGCCCTATCCATTGCCACATAAATGTCTCATTCCAAGCTTCTTCCCACCATCAACTAGGCAAAGTACAAAATAAGAATGCCTACCATTTTAAGGGAATAGATAATGTTCTTCAAAAATGAAAGACTTAAAACTGTTTGAATTACTTGTTTAGCTTGTTGCTGATTGACCCATTTAGAAGTAATCCATTCTTCTAAAGTAAACATTCTTCTCAAGTTACCCATCTGATTATGAATATTATGAAATGTTATAAAGGTAATAACAAAGTGTTTTCACAAGCATAAATAATACTCTTTGACCCGTGAATCGTCTCATCGGATTGAATATTCCCATATGGTTATATACAACCATTTAATGTTACTGCCATCTTCATTGTGACTCTAACACTAATATCTTCCATATGTTAACTAATATTAAGTCCAAGCAATAGGCAACACAATGAATAATACAAACATGGATATGTTGCTTCTAACAACCTCATTAGATAATTCATAAAAGTAAAAGTTTACAATATGTCAAGTAATATTCTAAATCGTATATAAAATAATCTAAAATTCTTAATAAAATTAGAAACGCATTGTTACCAGCTATTAGATTGCTTGAAGCACTATCTGTGATAACTTAAACTACATCTGTTGGTCCAATCTTTTAAACAGATTTGTCTAGCTACTCAAATATTTTATCTTCACTTGTAGCGTTAAAAGAGGCATCTATGGACTCAATAAACATTGTTCCCTCGGTACAATTCATGAAAAAATAATCAACATTCTTTCATTTCTATTTTTCCACCCATCTAACATAACAGAACATTCTATTTCAACCTATCCTTGCTTATAATTCTTTAACAACTTGTTAGTATGGTTCAAATCCTAAGCAAAGGAACCTATATTTCAAGGTAAATTGGTGGTTTTATGCTAGGAAGATATTAGCCAATAACCTCTACAACTATGGCAAAACCATTATAATTAACAGCATTAAATGCAATTCCAGCGTCATAGAACCATCATGCAATTTATTTACACACCCTATCTCGTGGTTCTTTTTTGTATGCATAATTTATTGTTTTCTACTCTCCATTTCTAATTTTTTTCTCTACTACATTTTCAAAATTGTGTAAAAAATGCATCCATAGCTCCAATACTATTTTCACTAGAAGCTACTACTTTTTTTGCCGCAGTTATCAATCTCTGAAATATTTTCCTCCTCCTTTTCACCAAAATTGATCATATCAAAATCATGTATCAAATTCATTTGCTCTTTTTCTTCTTTTTTTCTACTGATACTTTATGTTTTCTTTTTTTATGTGTTCGAAGCATTTTTTTACATGATATAGCATTTCTAAACCCCCAGCTAAGTGTTGTTTTGCATGATAAATACCTCATTTTGTTACTTTTTCACAAAAATTCCAAATAATTGCATTTTCTTCAGTGGGATTTACTAACTATGCATATTTCCATGTAGGATTTTTCTTTATATTTCTCATTTTGTACTTACACTTCTATTTAGTATTGCTAGAAACCATTAGATGACAAAAAAAAAAAAAACTCTATAGGGAATAAACAAGCCACAACAACTTGAGTTAACCACATAGCAATTAAATAATAATAGTATTTAAAATAATCAATTGCATTGAAGTAGAGAAATTGATAAAGATCATAATGTGTGCCAAATTTGTATTTATTCTTAGCGCAATCATAGAAATTAGGGTTTGTTTCTTAAGGTTTTACTTTTGAGTTTATAAATAGGGTTTCTTCTTTTCTTATCCCTTGAGAGGATTCTTCGTCTTTCTTCTCTTTTCTTTCTATTTGTCTTACATGAAATTGGTATCAAAGCAAACCTAGTGATTTTCTCTCAATTGTTCTCATGAAGTTTGGTCATGAAAACCTTCTTACACATCTACTGGACTCATGTGAAGAGGTTACCAGTGCACGCATTAGATTGGTGGAAATAAAAGCTGGGCGAGGGGAAGTCATCTGCATGTGAAACTTTCATATTCCGCGGGCCTTATGCAACTTTGGTTGCGTAGAAACATTGTTGCTGTTTATTTCCCAACTTCAACTCCAAAGAATTCTAGTGTCAACGAACTTCCTTAGCAGTTGTTTTCTTTTTGTCTGGCAACCGACAGCATGAGGATAGGGTTCCCTAGTTTTGGAACTCCCTCTGCAAGACTCCAGCCATCATTTTTGTCTCTAGCTAGCAACGACAGTGACTACACTACTACCTATTTCATCTCCGACCGCTACCAATTCATCCGACACACATCTCCGATGCTGGAGAACTCAAGTCCAACCACCACAAGCTTTGGAATTATTGTCCAATGCAGTGATTGCAAATTCAAAAATTGAGGGAAAATTTGGGGAAAATTTTGCCAAAATTTTCGTTTTGTCCATCTAGCAAAATGTTCTTACCTATGAATAGTAAGATAAATAGTGGTTACGTGAAATTTTCAAAATTTTAAGGAAATTTTTTTCCCAAATCTCGAAACAAAGGATTTTTCTCACTGATATTATCATGGCACAAGTAATTTCTCAAAATTTCAATGAGAAATTCAAAATAAAAACCAAGAAACTCTAAGAGCCTCCCTAAAATCGTTTGAAACACATCTCAGCCTCCCCAAAACCCATTTACGAAAGCCCCTTTGACGATTTCCAAAAAAGAAAACAATATTTAGGCAATCAATTTGAAGATCCAACATTTGTGGTCACGCTGTCCACATCCACTTTAGCGATTTCAGAGCTTGAATCAAATTTTCAGCTTCAAAATCACAAATGAAAGTTTCGAAATCCATTTTCAAATGGATTTACACGCATTTAGGAGCTTAAAATCGACGTAAAGACCAGTTGCTTCCCTCTATTCCGTCAACAGCAAGCTATAATGACCCATTTCCCCCATTTTTCTCTTCGAATTCACCCCATTTATTTCAAAATCAATGTTGTGAAGTGACCAAAATCCATTTTCAAATGGATTCATGGTAAAATCACAGCTCAAAATCCAGATGTGTGGTGAACAACGACAGCAAATACTTCCGTTCAGTGCCAAAAACCAAGCCGATACATTTTCGTCAATACATGTTGCAAATTTCACCAATTTAGGCTACCAATCAGTATCAACGGGTTGGTTTTTAGCTGTTTTTATTTTTTAGGGCACATGCATATCATTTATTGATAATGATGATTTATCATCATTTGTTAGTATTTTGTTTATAAGTTTTCCATCATATAAATTAAACTAAGTTATAAAATTGGGTTGCTTTTTATATTTAAACTTCTAAAGCATATGAAAATTGATTTTTAAAAAAATTATTTGATTTAAATGGTTTACATATTATTTAAGAGAAATAATAATAATTTAATTATGTTCTCACTTATCGTATAATTATTTATAGAGTTAGCTTTTAATGTGTACATTTATATTTTTATAAGTTATGAACATAAATGTTTTAGTTATAAAAAAGAATAGTGTCTTTCTTGTTAAAATTATTTTGGATAACTACTTTTAATTATTCCACAACATTTTAGAATATTATTTTTCTATAATTTACATTATATTCATATGTTTAACAATTATGTGACCTAAATCTCTCCTTTAATAATATTTTAGTTTAGAAATATGCTCTATTGGTGTTTGTATCATTGGTACATTTCCTTAACTTCTTATAGGTTAACATTTAAAGTGATATTTTTTATTCTAAATTTGCAATTAGATTTATCGTGATTTATCAAGAAGTTTTTTGGAAAATTTCTCATTTTTCCTTTTATTTTTTATTTTTTTATATTTTAGTGAAAAAGTTCGGTGAAATTATCGATAATTTCTCCAAATTAGCAACATATTCTCTTTTCAATGTTAGCAAAATTTTCCCTCTCAGCAAAACTGCGAACACTGATCCAAGACTCCAGTCAGGCTAGACAGCATCGACAAGCTCGTTGTTAGGTTTTGAAACCCATCTTCTCTAACCTCCATTGCTAGTTCGTGCATGTGCAGGGAGGAAGACGACAATCGTCTTTTGATTTGGGGTTTCAAGAAAAATTTCAAATAGCCCCTTTTGCTTTTGCTGTTTGAAACTAAATCTCTCTACAGAAATTACAAGTTGAGCCCTTATAATTTGATTTTACAAAAAGATCGTTGATCTTTTTAAATTTGCAAAACAATCCCTGAGTTTCTGAAAATTACCAAAAATCTCACTTTTCAGAAATTTCAAAAAACTTTTTCTTCCAAAAATTGGAGTTTGGTACACAGGTACTTGAGAAAGGTTGTTAGGGCTTCTTAAAAGGTACATTTCTTCTACTTGAATTAATTTTTATCTCTTGTTCAAGTTAGGATTCCCTCTCTTATCCATTATTTTACTTAGTGAATTTATTAAGCATCTTAAAATTAACTACTTGTGAATTTTTATATTGTAACGGCATCCATCTTTGTGTGTTTGAATTGCATCATCCATTCATTTTGAGCCACTTGTGTTGCACCCATCATGGTTACCAATACACAAGTTGCAAGTACAATTGAAAAATTGTCTCAAACCTGTAAACTTCTAAATGAAAATATGACTCCCTGGCTCAAAAATGTGAGAATTTATTTCTAGAAAAAGCCAACTTCACTGAGTCCTTTTCCTATATAAAATATAGATTCCAAAACCAGTTTCAAATACAATGAGAAGTCCAAACTTAGTCCATATTAAAGTATCCAGGCAAACATCCTGTTGATGGATCAAGGAGAGATTTTCTAAAATCTAATGTAGGTCAATCTTCTCCCAACAAGCATAATCAGAGTCATGCACGACCGAACCACCAACATAGAAATATTCTCCCTTCTTTGGATACACTTAGGGTTCACCATTAGTCAATGGGTCTTGGAAAAGAGTTTATAGTTGAGAACTCAAATGGTTTTGCAAATGTTAGAGAAACATATGTGAGCAAACCTTGGCAATAAAATAGGGTTCAAGTACAAGACTTCCCACATTAGGCACAACAAAATATGGTAATTGACCATAGGCATATCCTTGGGGATGATGATGTCACAAAAAAGGTCAAGATCGATGTGTTTAGTTTTGATAGATGTTTTGATCCTGGTATCTTCATTGATTGCATAGCTAAATTGGAAAGATTCTTTGAGTGGTATAACATGATAGATGCAAATTGCATTTAATTTACAAAGATAAAGTTGATAGGATCTACCCAACATTATCGATTAGGTGTAGAAAGGGACATAGAAGATGGTAGAGAGGCACATACTACCACATGGACTGAAATAAAAAATAAATTAAGATTAAAATATGTCTCGTTTTAATAGAGACCAAGTAATAGACCAATGGATGAGTTTAAGACAAGGAACCATGAGTGTCACCGAGTACTATTAAAAATTTTATAATCCCTTCTTAAGATGTTAAATTAATGAGGAATAATGGGTGATTCATGCTTAAGTCACCACTAGTCTTAAACTTGAATTGAAATGAGTACTAGTCTTATATGCCCCATACACCCTCGAAGAGACAGTTTATAAAGCTTTGGAACTTGAGAAATATCAAAAGTCTCCACCCTTTAGACGCTTAACTTCCCAAGTTTGGGAGACTCGGACAACTAAATATACATCCAAGTCAGTGTCTAATCAAAGGGTGAATCCATAAAGTAAAGGCAGTAATAACCCTATCCAAAAATTATCTGGGAATGCTAACTCCAACGTTACTCCAGTTCACATCCTAAAGTATCAAAGGTTGAATGTTTTAGATGTCATAGTATGGGTCATACCGCATCACATTGTCCTAATAATACTCTTACAATAGAAACTATGAGAACTGAGGATTATAATGAAAAGGAAATAGATTGTGCTATGGATTCATTAGATGAACATAAGAATCTAGATCTAGAGTATGATGAAAATTAGTATGATGTTGAGCATGTAGGTGTCATGAGATGTATTTTGTCTACTCCTGATTTTCGGAATGATTGGAAGCATACCAGCATTTTTCATGCATTTTTTACATGTGGTAATGCTATAGGCAAAATTGTTATTGATAGGGGTAGTTCCATGAATGTTGTTTCAATGGCTGGTATAGCTAGTATGAACTAAAATCTAAGCTCCATCCTAAAATATACAGAGTGGAATGGGTAGATAAACTATGCTACATGTCCATGAGAGATGTTTGGTTTCAATTAAAAAAATTGCAAATTATGAGGTCTAGATATGGTGTGATATTCTTCTTATGGATGTGACTCATATTTTACTTGATCATCCTCGGTTATTTGACATGATGTCATACACTATAGAAAATCAAACACATATTTTTTAAGATATAATGGAAAATCTATTCTTTTAAGACATAATGGAAAATCTATTTTTTTTTTAGACTAGCCAAACCATTAATAAGAGAGATCTCAAAAGAAAATTTCTCTCATTGAACCCTTGGAGAATGACCTTTGCATATTATGTCTAAATGAGAATTTAAAAAGAAGAATAAAAAGTCGAGTTTAGTGTTGATGTTGGTAGGAAAATCTGATTGTCTGTTTAGAAGAGTCTGTTATTCAGTCATCTAAAAATGCAAATCTTTTGAATGAATTTAGACATGGGACCCTTGAAAAAATACCAAATGAGTTATCACTTATGAGAGATATAAGAGATGCTATTGCCTTAGTTCTAGTTCACAATTGCCAAATTTACCACATTATTGAATAAATCCCAAGGAAGGAGTTGAACTCAAACGGTAAGCAAATGAGTTGATCGATAAGGGTTTCATTCATAAAAGCCTAAGTCCATATGTCATGCCTGCCTTGTTGACTCCAAAGAAATATGAGCCTTAGAGAATGTATGTGGATAGTTGAGCAATAAATAAACTAACAGTCAAGTATAGATTTCCAATACCTAGACTGGATGATATGTTGGACCAAATGACTAGCTCACAATGGTTCTCCAAAATCAATCTCTGAAGTGGATACCATCAAATCTGAATTAGAACTGCCGATGAATGGAAAACTGCTTTTAATACTTAGGATAGGTTGTATGAATGATTAGTGATGCTTTTTGGATTGTCAAATATACCTAGTACTTTCATGAGGTCTATGACACTCTTCTTACGACCTTTCATTAGAAAATTTTTGGTAGTCTATTTTGATGACATATTGATATATAATCGTTCTGAGAAAGATCATCTTATTCATTTGACACATGTTCTTAATACATTCTGAGTTGAAAATTTGCATGTTGGCCCAAGAAGTATTATTTTATGCAAACCAATGTAATCTTTCTGGGATTTGATATATCAGTTCATGGTTTAGCAATGGATCCTTCTAAGCTCAGTGTTATTCCCAATTGACCCGAACCTAAATCCTTTTATAAGGTTCATAGCTTTTATGGGTTACCTAGTTTCTATAAGCATTTCATTAGAGGTTTTAATTCCATCATGGTTCTCATAACTGATTATATAAAAGGAAATGGATTTCAATAGTCCAAGTCTATATCTAAAGGTTTTTGTTAGATCAAAAAGAAAACGGCTAAGGCACCTGTATTACGACTTTCTAATTTTTAAAAATTTTTTGAATTTGGATGTGATGCTTCAGAAGTTTGTATTGGAGGTATTTTAAGTCAACAAGGTCATCTCATTGTTTATTTCAATGAGAAACTTAATGAAGGTAAGCAAAGATATTCAACATATGATAAAGAATTTTACACTGTATTAATTTTTTCCATGTTTGGAACACCTAATCCAGAGATATCATTGTACTCCATAATTGTAAGGATAATTTTATTACTTTTGTTATTTTACATTTTTGCAAATTTTTTGTCTCTATAAATAGAAAATTTGGAACTAAAGTTGACAAAGTTCAGTAAATTAATTATTGAATATAAATTTTTTCCTTTCCCTACTCCGTAATTCTCTACTTCTCCAATTTTCTTCTAATTTTCTCCTCTAGGTTCTCTTCTACTTCTTCAATTCTTCCATTCTTCAACCCTAAATTCTTCTCCTTTCTCCTTACAAAGATCATTTCTCTTTCTTCTGAATTCTTCCCCTTATTCTATATCAAATTGGTATCAAATATTCTTCTATATGAGTTTGTTATCAAAGCCAAACTTGGTATCGATCTCCACTTTGCACAACAGATCACAGTTATGCTCGTCCTCGCTAGTCATTTGTGACCATTACTGTTCATTATTTATTGCATAAGTGTGGCACGCAAAACCACCGAAATAGTTTAGATTGTCTATGATTCATCTACAATTGCATCACCATTTGAAGACTGTAACAAACCTAGAGAAGGAAGTTTCATATAACTTGGCACTGTGCAATCCATGTGCTTCTGTAAGATGCAAAGCTGTCATTCTCTAACATCAACAACATCCAAACAATGCAACATGACCATAGCAGATATGGAATATGTAGAGTGGTATAACGTGTTTACTATCTTATCCATGAGATCATTATGATCTAGCTTACCATTATATTTTCACAAGACAACTTTGACTTTTTTGGTAACATGATCATCCTTGGGAAAAATTCTCTGGTTGTTCAAAACATGCCTACAAGGATTAAGGGGATGCTATCGAACTTGATTCTTTCTTGTTTGTACTCAGAATCTACGTGCTTCCTCAAAATCGTGTTTTCGAAAGTGGTCATCATCTCCAAAGTCCTATGGGTCATCATTATGATACCCACATAGGGGTGCAACCTGGGTCGGGTTGAACCCAAACCAACCCAACCCAACCTGGGAAAAATTGGGTTATTTAGGTTGGCTATTTAAAATCTGACCTAATTTTAAATAGGGTTAGTCTTCAGCTGAATAGAAACTTAGCCCAAATTTACCATATATATCCCTTAATTAGTAGATGCTTTTTTCAAATGAAGCTTATCCTTAGATATGATTTTTTGAAAATTTAGTGCATTAATGTCTTTATGTTCATCTCTATTGTTCTTGAATAGTGTGTATGAAAAAATTACTTTTCAAATTTAGTTTTTTTTTTAAATAAAATTGTCAATTAAAATTTTTTCTTGGAATTTTATAAAGTTCTAAATTGGCCACATGGCATTTGATTTCTTCACTTTATATCACATGTTTCTAAGAAAGATTTTGACATCATTTTTCATTTAAATGCCAATTTAATTCATTAGCTTTTCATGATTTGAAACTTTGCTTAAAAAGAAAATATGAATCATAAGAAGTTTGAAGTGAAAATTATAGATAACTTGAGGTTTAACTCAACCCCAAAACGAACCTAGATAATAGGGTTAGGGTTAAGGTTAGGGTTAGGGTTTTAAAATAGGATTAGGACTAGGGATGACTAAAACCCACGGCAACCCAACCCGAGTGCACCCCTATACCTACAATCCATGTCTTGATTGATTGCATTTTTGGATTATGCATATGATCTAATTTCTTAACTAGCAATTCTCCACTAGTATTTACTTTACTGATGATATCTATTTATAGCTGATGTAGGGGGAAGGCCTAATAGTGGATCATAGATCTTTTGATACTATGTTAGTAACTATTGCTAAAAATTTTCCATATGTTAAACTCTTAGGGATCACCATTTGGTCATCCATGGGTTGCTTTCCAATAGGCTAAACTTTGATTCATTTTTTTGGACAGCTCAACTATAGCATTTGTTAACTAGATATGTATTGAGCCTATGTGGGTTTTAATTCTAGTTATAAAGGATTTTCCCAATTCTTTATATATTTTGGATAATAACTATCTCAATTCTACTAATTATTGTAAAAGAGGTAACTGCTACGGATGTAACAAGTAATCCAAAAGGCCTAGGCCTCAAATCCCTTTATATTCCATTCAAAATCCTAATAGGTGACCATGCTTCCATGAATGATGTCCTCAATGGCTCTCACTTTGAATAGTTTCCACTTTGGAAAAATAGATAGTTGTTTTTAACCTGGGTGCAAGTAATCATTCCCTCTTTTTTGGTGGATCACATTTGCTCCAGGTATCCTTTTTTAGACAGCTTAGACTCTACCATTACAAATAGCCTTCTCACGCATAGCCCTTTCAAATATTTAAACTTGGAATGTGGAGCCTATTTTGAAACCAAATGTTAAGGGTCAAACCAACACTCCAAGAACCCAAATCTTAAGGAATATGTTACATCAAATCCTTTTTTATATATAATATCTGATGAATCAAACTTACCAAAATGAAGTTAGTATGGTTTGTGAAACATTTTTGGCAAGGAATTCAGCAACTAATAATTCAATAGTGCTACCCATTACCAAATGGGAAGAAATAAAAAGCAAGGCAAGGCAAAAATATCTTCCTGGATCCTAATAAAGACAGTTATTAGAAGGCCAAGTGACTTTGAGAAAAATATCATCCAGTGTGACTGACTACTTGATCCGTCTCAATACAAGCTGAATCAAAATAAATCGAGCTTAGAGATGATCTCGGAACTGTAGCACCATTTCAGCAAGGTAAATAGCAATCTAGATAAGGAAATCTAGAGGTAATTCTCTCTATATGAGCTAGAACAAGGCAAAAATAGGTTAATAACTACCTACGAAGCTATGTAGGTTGGAGATACTAAGAACTGAGGAATTGTTCAATTCAATAGCATCAAAAGGTTCCAATTTAATGAAATCATGGGTAATTATAGAGGAAAACCCAAGTACATTTTGATACGAAGCAAATTGTAAATTTTCCGCCACACTACTGTGAATGGTTTGCCATGCATCCATTGATAGATGGTTCATTTCTATCAAACGATCAAGGCAAATACCTTCCCCAATGTTTGTTTCCAAGTCTCTAGATCATTCACTAACGTGAACTGTCAATGGAAGTCTACATCTGTCAACATTGTGACATTTGTTGATAAATTTTGACCACTCTGCAATCCCTTACTCTCTAAAGCCTCCAACTTTATTTGTCATCAATTCTGTCCATCTGCCAAAGTCAACTCTACACCTATTGATGAAAGTGGGACATCTACTGGCGAATTAGTTAAAATCAAAATAGTTGTCTAATTCTTGAACTCTGGTATACTTCCAACCAACTTCTTCACCCTCGTTTTTGACCAACCTCCTTTGATGTGGATCAATCTCCCTTCAAATTCACCTCATCATCAAGGTGAAACTCGAGGTAGCGAGAAGCTCATAACCTAACCAACTGGCATCATTTTTCATTAACCTTTCCCATTTCACTAGAAGTTGAAGCTATCCTGCTTATCTTTATTTCACCCATATAATTTCCAATATCTGCTTTGGCTTCAGCAAGAGTGCTCCATCCTCATCAAATTTCAGTGGTGGAACCTGAGTAGTTATCGGACTTGTGTTTCGTCAATAAAGATACATGGAATACATCATATATTCCAGTCCTTAATGATCACTAAATCAGTAAGACTGCTGCCCAATGTTTCCCATAATTTTGAAGTGCCTGCAGAACATTGATGTCAGGTTGTTCATGTTTGTTCTCAACAAGGAGCTTTGTTTAAAAGGTTGTAACTTCATATATACCCATTCCCATACTTCAAGATACACTTCCCTCTTCTTCTTGTCAAGCTTGCTCTTCATTCTTGATTGAGCTTGGATTAGATTATCTCACAATAACTAAAATATTTCTACTGTTCTTTTAATTGTTCCACCTTTCCCCCTGGAATCAAGTATTTATCTTCTCCAATTAGATCAAGAAGCTTTTAATAATACAACAGGTTGAAGGGTGATATTCCTACTTTTCATGGTAAGAAGTGTTGTACCACCATTCAGCCTAGTCTAGCTACTTTGCCCACCTCCTTCTGCTATACATAGCTTAGCACTTTAAATAGTTTTTCGAATACATGAAATGCATCATATATTCCAGACTTCCAGGCCCTGCAAATTGCTCAATTGGTGAGCTTACTATTTAATCTTCTCTGTAAATTTGAAGGGCCAACAAATATCTATGTCAGTTTGCTCCTCTTTGCCCACAAACATCTATGTCGGTTTGCTCCTTTTTGCCCACAAACATCTATGTCAGTTTGCACCTTTTGTTCTCAGCAAGGAGCTTTGTTTGAAAGGTTGTAACTTCATATATTGTCACTCCCCTACTTCAAGCTGGGCTTCTCTCTTCTTCTTGTCCAGCTTGATCTTCATTCTTGATTGGGCTTGAATTGAATTGTTCAGCAACTCACGTATTTCTTCTCTTCTTTTAACTCCTCTTCCACTTTCCCTCCTAGAATTAAGTATTTCTCTTCGCCCAAATGACCAAGAGGTTTGTAGTCAAACAACACTTTGAAGGGTGATATTCCCACTACTTCATGGTAAAAAGTGGTGTGCCACTATTCAACACAATCTAACCACTTTGCCCACCACCTTGGTCTATTCATAGCATAGATAGTTTTTCAGACACCTATTTACCACTTCAATTTGCCTGTATGCCTGAGTATGGTATGCAGTACTCAGCTTATGTTGTGTTCCATTTGCCTTGAACATCAGTTTCCATAAGAAACTCAAAAAAAATTTGTCTCTGCCATTGTTGATAACCTGTGCAAAACTATGTAATTTTACTACCATGCAGGTGAACATATTAGCAACCTATTCTGCATATAGAGGTGGCTAAGTGAGCAAAAGTGAGTCATCTTGGTGAATCTGTCTACCACCAACTTGATCACTATTTTGCTTTGTGAACTTGATACACCATTGATGCAATCCATGGTTACCTTCTACGAAGCTCTCTGAATCTGTCTACAACCACCATGATTATTATTTTTCCCTGTGAACTTTATAGACCATTGATGAACTCCATGGTCACCTCCTACCAAGCTATCTCCAGAATGGAATTGGCTGTGCGTGTCCCCCATGCAAACAGTTCTCGCTTTTCACCTTCTGTCATACTTCACATTTGGACACATAATCATTCCCAGGCAATAAAAAGCTCCCCAATCCTCTTTATAATTTTAATCACGCTTAGAGTATCCTCCTCTTAAAGAGTTATGAAAGTATTTCAACAATTCCCTTATTTCTGGGCAGTCCTTTGGCAGCATAAACCTATTTTTACAGGATAGTAACTCCCCTCAAATATGATGTTGTGGATGTTAAGTTAGTTACTGTAAAACCCTGTTCTTAAGATTTCTAATCTCATCATCTCCAATTGCTGCATCTCTTAAACTCAACCATAATTCTACCGTAAAAAACCTGTTATTGAATGACAGATAGATGAGGGGGAGAGAGGAGAATAAAAAGAGAGAAATTGCAGGAACTAATAGTTAGGATTTACTTTAGAGGCTAATCCAAGCTATCCTTACACTAATCAAGCTAAAGGGTAATTTGCAACAATTCAAAAGTCCCTTTTCATTCATCTCATTGTGTATTTATAGAGTACAAGTGTTGAGGTGACATTTGCACCATTGGTGGCTAAGAACTACATGGTATAACCAATTAACTAGTTTTACTCCACCAGGCAACTTAAGGTTGCTGGCAAGAAACCCCTTTGGATGCCCAAGTTTAGGCAGCACCATAGGATTGGTTAGCTACTCCCACATATGGACAAATACATAAATAGATTAGACATGCATGTAAGTATATACATATGGAGTAAGGGAAAGATTCATGAATACACTTGCCTCCAGTAGTCACATAAGCAACAGTGCCAGGAGTAACTATGATATCAAGACCATCATTTCCAGCTCTTGATTCTGTAATTACAGTATATTCACCAGGCCCATCCGACGCAATAACAGCATAACCGTCCTACAAAATATCATCATAAGTCTGTTAAACATAAACAAGTGACTATAAATAAAGAAAAATTGGTAGTTGAGAATAACAGTGGTAACATATTTGGATTTAATGGCTGCATTAATGGGAGTGTCAAGGTTTGAGTTTAAAAATTTTCTTAGCAAAAGAAGAAGAAGAAGAAGAAAAGAGTCAAGTTTGATGATCCTATACAAGCGTGAAATGAGTATACGCAGACAAGATCGTCAAAACTAGCAGCATTATTTTAGGAGGAAACTATGCAGAAGTAGCATTGTCTGCATGACCCTAAGCTCCAAATAATGCACACTAAATTGTTGAATTTTAACAGTTGACACCATCTTCAATTTATCCAACCATGGAATGGTTGCTAGTGGGATGATTCAGCATAACTCTTTGTACTATGATCATCTATAATGTATCCATATCACTACAGGGCCTAAATGTATTCATATAAGCATACAGTTAGGCCCTCGTTAGCCCTGATATAGAAAATACCCTTTCATCCAATGGTTGCATTATTTTTCATCTACTTCCTTCAAGGTTTCTCTGTATTATCTCATCTCTCTATTGGTTATCATCATAGCATATTTGGCAAATTTATAAGCCAAAATAATCATGAAAAATATCATGGATAGAGAAAAATGAGAAAAAAACAAGATGCACATTTTCCCTTGTTTTGAACAAGTATCAATTGACTATGTTTTGAACATGTATGAAGTCTTGTATAACATTATTCACTTCTAAAACCACTTAATATTAACTACTGGTTTGAGACACAACCATTGACAGCAACAATATGTTAGTATGATATAAAATACTATTGTACAATTCGAACTTGCATAATAGCTTATTCAAAAAATTATTTATTAAACATTAAAGTAGTAAGATATTGACAGGACCTAATAGCTGTATACAAAGTACAAAAAAATAAAAAATTTACTATGCATCAAGAACTTGTAAAAGACTAGGAAATTCAAGAAAACCAATACCCCAAAGTTCAGTTTGCAAATTAGTAAAAGAGGTGAAAAAGATGACGAAAAGTGGGATGAAGAAAGTTAGGAGGTAATGATAATGATTGAAAATACACATAACAATGAGGGAAAAATAAAGTTGTTGATGTAGGCAAATGACACATTGAAAAGGTGCATATATCTTTTCAATAAGATAAACAGAAACGTATACCAAATAGTGCCTAAATATCTTTTAACCTGTGTAAGGTTATATTGTCTAGAAATCACCTTCATCAGAAATTTTACCAAATAACTTCAACCGAAAAGATCATTCCAAGGAGTGTTTTTTGAAGTCCTTACAAAGCTCCTTTCCAAAAGGCTCCTACTGTTCACATGCCATATCAAAATCAAGGAGGGTGAATAATTTATTCAGGACAATCTCTCATGCTCGTATAATTTCCAAAGGTCCCATTACGAAGGACATGGGCCATCATATCTGTCAAACATGTCTACCTCATAGTCCTAGAGCATAGCATTCAAAGATTAAACCAAATGACTCAACAGGTAGGTCACAAGACAAGGAACAATTTCTACAAATTTTTAACCTTCTAAAACCTTCTAAATGACATATATGTCCATCATAATAAGCATGAAATATCCTAATGGTCCATCATACCTTACCTTTGTTTGATCTAAAGGTTTGAAGACATCAAACCTAGCAATTCATCAAGTAAGATATGCTTCCTTTGTCCTGTTGGCCACAAAAACAAGATCAACTGATCACGTGTGGCCACAAATTAGCGAACCAATATCAGCAGGAATACCTACCTCAAACATGTTCGAAAATTTTTCAACAGTTTCCATGTTTGAGCTACTTTTGTAGGCTAGCTAAGGCAGTTGATGAGTAACTTTAAGGCTTTATTGTCAACTAGCTGCTTAGGTGAATGGTAGACAACCTAAGTTGCACGTTTGTGACTCCAGGTTAAAATACAAGCAATGCTACTTCTTTTTCAAAGCCTGGCAAGGGAGGATTTTATTTAGATCTTCTTACAACATGAAGTATCCCACCCAAACGTGAGTAATGTTATTAGATTCGTTTTGAGGCAACACACTCTCTATTGTTGAAAACTAGCAAAGCAAAAACTTTAGAGATGTAGAGCAATTATGACTTGAAAAGTCCAGCATGGAAATGTGTAGTTGTATGTATCTGCAATCCAATTACTACATGAAAATTTTACAGGCATTCATATAACCCATTTGATTAAATTTTCCAACAATAATTGTCAATTCCAACATTCTAATATCTTTTCTTTTACCTTGAACCTGTATAAATTCTTCCCATCCAATGGAATAGATATACCTATCCATCCATCATTTATACATATATCTGCAGGTCATGTTTTGAAGCAAAATAAGACTATGCTACAAAGTGAATGTTAACTTTTCACTGCCTTTTCCTTCCTGTTTTTTTGGTTCAAAGAAATCCGATTTCTTTCTACATTTTTCCCTTTCTATGTCAGTTTACCTTCTCACTATTTCTGTATTTGTCCATCTATATGCCAGTCTAGTCTGGATCTATCCACATATGTTCATTTCTGTGTATCAGTTTATCTCACTATCATTCAATCTCCCAGTCAATCCAGATGAAGAGATATCCATTTTTTTTTTCCAATTCATCTTGCCAACTATTCTACAAGGAGGTTCTTTCCTTACTTTCCCATTAGCTTATCTTGTCTATCTACTCTTTGGCCCATTTGCAAAAGCCACTTTTTAGGATAAAAAAACAAATTCAGTATCCAGTAATTTAGAGTGAATGCTTGATCGGTGAAAATTAGCTTCCTGGAAAACCACAGAATAATGTCCTTTTACTTTAAGGAAACTTGAAATGAGGGTCTCCAAAAACAGACACTAGATAGCTCTTCGTGAAGCCATACATAATGGCTCAATTGCCATGGCTTACAAAAGAGGGCTTATTGTAAAGAAGTTTTTTTGTGACGTAAATAAAAATAAAAAATAAAAGGCTTCACAAGAAGTTTTCTTATGAAGTAAATAAAAATAAAAAATAAAAGGTTTCACAAGAAAGAGCTTCGTAATAAAAATGATGACAGAGAATGAAATATGGAGACTTCAGCAGAAAGGAAGATATCCTCAATAGGATAAAAGGGAATGGGTGGACAAAGAAAAGCAAAGAAATGAAGGATTAGGAAAGAGATTAGATGAGAACTAAGAGAGAAATTGAGGAGAGGAATAGAAAAGAATTAGGGCAGAGATAAAGAAAAAACTAATGTAGATTTCAATAACCAAACTGTCTAATATAAGCTATTATATCCACGGAAATTCAAATTTTGAAATCTAAAAAGAATTACAACTTAACCCAAAGAAAATAAATTTATTAGTAAACCTAATAAATAATTAATAATCTAAAATTCCAAATATGCATAAAATAAACAAAAAAATAACGACTATGTATACATCAGCCCTGTGCATCAATCCAAACATGCTTCCGATGAAATTATTTTGTAAAGTAACATAAAAGTGCCTTGTCAATAATATTGACTTCACAACTATAGTATTATAATGCCAAATTGTGGATTTCAAAAGTATTTAAAATTTCAACTTCCTTTGACTATACGAAACGATGTACATATAGCTTAATACAAAGCTCCTTCGCAAAAATCCAAGCACTTGCTAAATAGTGCCATAGCATAAATTGACTACTAGCTCCCAAAAAGTGACATCTTAACAACAAAAACTTATGTTAACATGGCCTGTAATATTGATTAGGGTTTTTACATTTGCTTCCCTCTTATTTTTGTATTTTGCAATTTTTACCCCATAACTATCAATTTTGCAAAAATCCCCTCACGTATAAATTTTATTAGCAAAAATAACCTATAGTCAACTTTGACCAAATGTTGTGGCCCATCTAGATACAATCAGGGCCGCGTAGTGACATCCTTAAATTGCACCCCATCCAAGCTTAATGGCCCATGGGCTAAAGTTTGATTCGTCAAAATTTCACTTCTATAAAAATCCTAAAAACAGTAAATGTAGGGGTAATTTTGCAAACAAAGTTCATAAGTAGGGGTGTTTAGGCAAAATCAATAGTTATGGGGTAAAAATTACAAAATTGAGAGGAAGGCAAATGCAAAAAGCCCTATTTGTTAGCCTAGAAGAATATATTACCAAAAGGTAACTTCATAGTCCACTTTCCAAAAAGTTTTGTTGAAGATCTTGTTTATAAAAACAAGCTTTCCATGAAGTTCTACCACAAGGTTCCTTTACAGAAAAACTCTTTTTAATCAGGTATATCATGTCAAAGTCAGGTTCAAAATGAATGAGTTTAAAATTATAATGGCCTACCATTTCTTCATCCTTCCACATAACATCACGAGATCAAGCCAAATAAGCAACACAATGGGCTGCATGGCAATGAATAATTGCTGTGTATCATGGAGCATTAAAATCACCCAAACTACCAATAGGATCTTTCTAAGTTATGTTGCATCGTTTCTTGTTGATGTTTAACCAAAAGGCATGAAATCACCAAAATGTTGAATATCAAGTGGCATAAATGAAAGTGAAATATGATAAGAAATGAAACCTCCATCATCTTTGTCTAACAAAGATGATAGATCATTTTATAGCATCCACAAATTCAGAAGGTATTTATGAATGCTAGTGATGCATTGCTGATGCTCAAAGCCAGTAACTGCTGGCAGCCTGGCACCAAGCACACTTACACAACATGCTACATTAGTGATTTTTTTTTAATTTGAAATGGTTTATAAAAAGCATAGGTCATGCCATTAACTATTCTTCCACTTAATTACTCATCATCATGTGGGGCCTATTTCCAACATAAACCATTAATGTGTTTCAATGTAGGTCCTAACTTTAGTGCAAAGCATCCATCATGTGGAGCCCATCTTCAATGTCACTTATCCATCATGTGTGACATAGTTGATCATTTGGGGCCTATCACCAATGAGGCTAGGCCATCATGAGTCTCATTATTTATATGGATCATCTAATAAATAAAGGCTATTTAGGATATGAACTACCCATCATGCAAGGATTATCTGAATGAGGAACCTCTTTTGCAGGGCACACCCTTGTTGCTAGCCATTTTATACTAACTGGCCTACCTTTAACAAATCATCAACTGCCCATGGTTTATCATTGATGTTGGGGCATATCATGTGACACACACCTTTGATCTTCATCATCCTTCCCTTGAAATATGTCTCAGATGCATGTTGGTGAATATGTAGAGTCAATTTTCAGTGCACCTTAGACTTTTATTTTTTACTTAGACATATTTCCTTCCACAAACAGATTTTTGAAAAGTAGAATGGAAAGATTGTTTTACCTTGCGAAACTTTTGAGCTTGTTCATTGTGGTAAGTGGAAAAGCATAAGCAAAGTGTTGACCTAAATATTACTTACTGCTTTTCAGATGAACGTTAGTATAAAGGCACTTTCCATTAAGCATTATCAAATGGGGCCACCACAACATGAATTTAAAAGATGGGCCAAAGAACAGTGAAAAGATTTCAATTTGGAAACCTAACTCAAACATGTCAGAAAGAGAAAAAGGAATAAGAAAACGAAAATAGAAATGAACAGAGAAAGAGAGAGTGGGGAAGTCCAGGCCTAATGAAATGGACTTAACCCCAATGAATTATCTTATCCATATCTACGGCAGATTACCTCCAATCGCTCTAAAGTCGAACAGGAAGTGTATAACCGAATTAATCTAGAATCCAATTACAAGATTTAAAAAATAAAATAAAATGATTATGAAAATGAAGAATGACAACAACCGCCAGGCATTAGAAATTTCTGATGATCGTTTTTGAATGGTAAGTAAAAAGCTATCCCTGCAGCATCTGATTGCGAAGCTTGGTCATCTGGGTCATGAATGGGAGCGTGTATGTTAAGCCAAGTTTATTAGTAACAGGAGAGGCAGGAAGCATTTACTTTACCTTGGTTGATGCCGGATAAGGGGGTAGAGGATCACGGGCACATACATCCTCGGCGAGAACCATGCCAACGGCATCCTCCAGCTGTACGTAAACTGGCTGCAGACGTTCTGCCGCCGCCAGGACTTTTCGGAGTGCGTCATCCACGGAGATGACGGCGTTAGACTCTGCTCCCGCTCGCATGCCGCTGCCATCCACCATTCCCGCCATTTTCAGACAAAGCACTCTCTGACTCCGTTTTGCTTCAACAAGGTTGGCCTTGGCGGAAACCGCTTATCAAGAAAAAGCCGAAGGCTGAATTTGTTTCTTCCTGACGTATGCTGTTGGGCGGGCCCCACAGACTCATTTGCCGAGTCGTAAAAATTGGGTTCAGCGACACTAAAGTCAATTTCGTACTGCCTCTTGACCGCAGCTTAGGCATGACGAATGGCAAAATTTTCGTACATTGGTTAGCTGTGAAAATGGAAATGCAAACCTAATTTTTCTTTTTCAACTCGTATTTAATTATCATGATATTACAGCTTTAACTTACAACCGTTTGTAAATGGTTTAAAGGAACTTTTTTATTGTTTAAGTTGATATAAAATGATTAAAAAAATTCATTGTCACCATTTTAATAAGCATTATCATCTTTTTTAAAATATTTAAAATTATTTTAATTAAAAGTCTATGTGGGTCACACTACTTAAACATATATAAAATTATATATATAATATAAAAATTATTTATATTAATTTATACATATAATCAAATGTCAAAAAACTCTATAATATCGTTAATTAATATAAAATGTAGGCTATAAATGGCATGGATGTATAATTATATTCTTATATGTCCGATATAAAATGAGATAATTTTGAATTGTAGGCATTAGCTCTTAAATGATCTTGATATTAATCCTACTTAAATTTAATATTTATATACAATCTTTATATTGCTTAGTAGATAAATTGTATCGGGTTAGATGGTTGGATTGGATTTCATTTTCATTATATATAATATTAAAAATAAAATATTCCTTTCAAATTTCAAAGGAATGGTCACTTTGAACCATTTCGCACGATAGTTTCTCTTTCTTCTTCTTATTTTCTATTTTTAGTAAAAAATTTTATTCTTTCTATTTTTATTAGGAAATTAATGCAATGGGTTACACCAAAATTGTTTATAGAATCTTGGCATTTGAGTCTACTATAATATTTTTATTATATTGAATCATTGAAATTAGTCATATTATTTAGTTTTTATATATTTAATTTTGTATAAAAATCACCTTCATTATAAATTCAAATATGTCATAGTAAAATAATATTAAATCACTTGAATTCCTATGGCTCTGCAGAGTTTTCATTATTATTACCCGCTTCAATTTTCAATTAAAGTAATCTTTATACTCATAGTTAAGTATATAAAAATAAATAAGATGGTCGATCTTGATTTAATCAAAATATTATGATGGGCTTAAATCATCAAATTGCAAAAAAAATTGTTACAACTGTTTATATATGAATATTTTACATTTTTATTTACATTGTAATTAACATCAAAAATTAATTAGTTTACTTGAGTATATTATTTACTTGTCACATGCAGGCTTTAGTGTTTACTCACATAAATTATAACTCTCTTTCTTCTAATTCTATGAATTAGAAGATTTATTTGATCAATTAAATTTAACTTAAATGCTTAAGAAACTACCCAATTGCCATTAGTGCATCTCATTACATTTTTCTTCTAGATCCCCTCTTCTTTTGTTACTATCCATACCAATAATGGTTTTAGACAAAGTTGTTTTGTTTGGCAAGACATTGATTAAATCTTTTTTTTAATTTGTAACTTATACTTTTTGTTATTGGTCTTTGATATCCTTAATTCTATATCTAAAAGAAAAGGCCTTTTTATCTTGAATTTAGATCATATTATTTTCTTTTGTTATCAAAGGTTGTGTTTGGAAATAGGGAAATGATGTGGGGAGTAAAAGAAATGAAAAAAAGTCAGGAAAAAGAGACAAAATAATGTGATATAATAGAAGATTATAACACCCCAGTTTTGGAGGTAAGAAGCTTTCCATGTGTGGGTATGTGTTTGTTTTTTGATAGTTGTGTGTATGTATGTGTTTATTTTGTAATAGCTCTATGCATGAATTGCTTGAATTTGTTATGAGATTTTCATGTACTTTGTGATATGATTATCTGTGTGTATGGAAGCCTCGTGAAAGCTAGGGTATGTGTATGATGTGGAATTACAATGTATTTGCATGAGTTGATTACATATGTGACTATATAAGTCATGAGATGGCTTAGTGCATTAAAAACTTAGTCATGGAACCAAGGCAGCGTAATTATAATATGATCATGAGTTAGCCTAACAAACCCCTCAAACATGTCCCTTCCTTCCCCATTCCCTTTGTCGTCGATGTTTTCTCCTCCCCTTCTCTTCTTCTCCCCCAAGAACCTCCGTGAAACCTTCAAAAAATGCAAGTGAAAGTCATGGTTTGTTATAAGCTTCACTTCCAAGCAATGTGGATAGAAAGGTGCAATAATGGGCATGAAAGGAGGAGGATAAGTTGCTACCCTTGTTTATTTTTGTGGATTGCAACAAGAGGTAAGTGGATTTTGTGTGATTTAATGCATTAAAGGAGCTCAGGAGATGATGTTAGGCAAAAGCCCCATCATTAGACTTGATTTCAACCATGTATTTTGAAATTGGGAAAACTCATTTACTATAAATAACACATGGAGACCCTATGATTTTCTTTAATATTGGATGAATCAAGGTGTTTAATTGATGAATTATGTATGTAATCCAATGAGTCGTGATGTTAGAATAGAAAGCCCCATGGATCCTTACCCCGAATCATGTGAATAGACATTGTTTTGCAATTTGGCAAACTTATCAAATGTGGAAATTGGAAAATATGATATTTAGGGTAACTCCTAACCTTTATTATGGTGTTTAAGGAAAGAAATTGCTAGAATAGTGATTTGGGGTCAAAACCCCCAATTTGACCCATGTGGAACCCTAATTTGGGATGTGTATTGATTTTCTCTAAATTGAGCTTTTTAAATTATGTATTTATGGTAATTAAATAAGGAAAACCTTAATGCTATTATTAAGTGCCTATAATCAATCTCATGAAAAATCATCATTTTATTATTTGGGATAAGTTTTCAAATGAAGATAGATATAAATCTATGGTTATGATGTATGCTATATATGTAGAGTTGCTTGAGCTTGATTTTGGAGCTAAATCTCCATACATTACTTAGAATAGAAGGGAGACAATATTAAACCAGGGATTGTGGAGATTGTTCTTTATTAAGGTAAGAGTTATTTTTCTTTTGAAATTAATTTGTGAATGCTTGACTTAATGGGGATAGTGATTATCCCATTACTTGGAGTACAAGCATCATGATTTGTATGTTGTATTAATAAGGTTTCATTTCGAACTAAGGTTTAAAGGACCCTATGGATTTGATGCTATGAACTCTTGGTGAGAATCTAATTTTTAGATATGAGTGTTAAAAAGACAAGCTTGGTGCTTGAGTTTATGTCTAATATGGTTTCCCAATGATGTAGATATTATTGTTGTCTGCTAAAGCTAAATTCCCCTTTGGTATGCATTCTTTGTGATTTACATTGATATTTGTTAGGTTTATGTGCCATGTTGGGCATGGGTTGAATTATGGATGATATTTCTTAGTAGTATGTGTTATTAGTTAGGCCTTAGGGGCATGTTTGATGAAATTGTTGGTCCCGAAGCTTAGGAAAATACCCAAGAGGGGAGGGGTGAATATAGTACTTAACATTTTGCTAAACCCCTTTAAGATCAAACATCCCTCTAACAATCAATCCAATCATTCAATCAATGATTGGGGACTGTCTGAGTGCAGACAAGAGTTGTTTGTTTACACTTCCTAGAGCTATAATCTAAATGAGTATCAGGGACACTTGTTTATGCCCCCTAGAGCCGAAATTCAGAAGTATTGGGGATACTTGTTTACGCCCCCTAGAGTTATAATCTAGAAGAGTGTCGGGGACACTATTGTATTTCTGCTACTGGGAATAGTGGAACCTAAGACACTAGGAAAAAAATGATCTTGGAAGAGTGGAGTAGAGTGTTTACTCGAACCACTATAAAAATCATTGTGTTTTATTTATTTTGTGTTCGAGTAATTAATTGCTAGGGAGAAAAGTAATCCTAAAGGGGTTGAGAAATAATTTTTAAGTACCTAATTTACCCCTCCCCTCTTGAGTTTTAGCCTAACCTACGGGAATAACAAGTGGTATCAGAGCGGACTACATAAACACTTGTAGTGATCCAATGGCTAACCCATCATCCTCATTACAAATATTTGTCAAGGGGCAATCATCTTCCTGGCCACCCTATTTGATGGAACTAACTTTGCTTACTGGAAGTTAAGGATGAAGCAATTATTATAGCCAATGATATGGAATCTTGGAGGGCTATTAAAGTTGGAATCACTCTTTCTACTACTGAAGTAGATGCATGGACCAAAGAGGAAGCTACCTCAGTCCAAAATAATACAAAGGCTAAAAACTCCTTATTTTGTGGTCTATCCTCATCTGAGTTTTATAGAGTATCCTCTTGCACTACTGCAAAAGGTATATGGGATAAATTAGTGTCTATTTATGAAGATTTCTCACAAGTCAAGGGAACTAGAAGGAATATATTAATTGAGAATTTAGAAAATTTTAGGATGAAGGAAGGAGAAAGTATATCTGAAATGTATGCTTGTTTTTCTAAAGTTACTAATGCTTTGAAAGGTTTGGAAAAAGAAGTTATAAATTCTAAATAGGTGATGAAAATTCTAAGGGCATTACCAGAATCATGGAACCAGAAGATCACAACAATAAAGGAGGCAAACGATCTGAATACTCTTCTAGTGGACGATCTTATCAGCTCATTAATGTCACATAAGCTAATCAAAAATAAAAGAGAGGAGCCAACAAAGTTAAAGAAAAACATTGCTTACAAGTAACCAAGGAGAGCAACAGTGATCAGGCATCACTATCTGAAGATGATATGGCTATGCTAGTCAGAAACTTCAGAATGTTTGCAAGAAGTAGCAGAGGCAGTTCTTCAATGAGACAGCCTAGACAACAGAAGAAAATGACTGAAAGAAAGATCTCCCCATGTGTTATAGATGTGGAGGGATCGGACATATGTCACCTAAGTGTCCCAATGAAGAAAAAGTAAACATGAATGAGAAGGATGATAGAAAAGAAAAGAAATACTTCGAGAAGTCTTCAAGAAACCAAACCAGAGGAATGTACATGAATGATGAAGACTCATCTGCAACAAGCTCAAGTGAGAAAGATGACAACGAGGTTGGATATCTTACAAGAATATGCTGCGTGACTCAGATGGAGAATGAATTGATAGATCAAATCATCGTCAAAGAACAATGCACAATGGACCTGGAAATAGAGGTAAGTCTCAAAGCTACAATAGGAAATGCATGGTTCATGGATACTGGCTGTTTGAGACATATGACTAGGAACAAAAAGATGCTCAAAGAATTAAAGCTAATGGATGGAGGATGGAGGAACAGTAGCATTCAATAATAATGATAAAGTTCTCAACAAGAGAATAGGTAAAATTTATGGCTTATCAATGCATGCATAAAGGATGTATTATATATAAAAGGACTCAAGCACAATCTGCTAAGCATTAGTCAATTATGTGACAAGGGTCACAAAGTTGCATTTGAACCATCTGCATGTAATGTATTCAGTAGAGACAATGATCTATTGTTTAGAGAAAAAATGCATAAAAATATTTATCTAGTACAGCTAGATGATATAATTGAAAAATGCTGAATTACAGTCAAGGATGATCCATGAGTATGACAATAAAAGATGGGACATTTCAATATATCAAATATCAAGTCTTTGTGGAAAAAGAATCTCGTGATTGGTCTACCAAAATTAAACTATGATAGAAATCAAATATGCAAATCTTATCAACTATCAAAAGAAACTAAAATATCCTTCCATCCTAAGAATGAAGTATCCACATTCAAACTTCTAGAATTATTGCATATGGATTTATTTGGATTATCAGACATAGTAACACTTGGAGAAAAAAGATACGTATATGTGTTAGTGGATGACTACTCTAGATTTACAGGGTAATTCTCTTAACTAGCAAAGATAAAGCCTTTTCAATATTTTACACTTTTTCAAAGCTTGTCCAAAATGAGAAACAAATGTCTATTGTATCCATCCGAAGTCATCATGGTGGTGAATTCGAGAACGAAAAATTCATTGATTTCTATGATGAAGCAGGAATTCACTATAGTTTCTCATCCCCTGGAACTCCTCAACAAAATGGAGTTGTAGAAAGAAAGAATCAAACAATTCAAAAAATGTCAAGAACCATGCTAAATGAAAGTAAATTGTCCAAAAGATTTTGGGGAGAAGCAGTTAGTACTCTTGCAATGTACTAAATAGATTTACCATAAGAGCAATCTTAAAGAAAACCCCATATGAGCTTTGGAAAGGTAGAAAACCAAATATTTCATATTTTCATCCTTTTGGATGCTTATGCTATGTGCTGAACAATGGGAAAGATAATCTTGAAAAGTTTAATCCAAAGAGTGATGAAGATATCTTTCTTGGTTACTCTTCCAATAGTAGAGCATTTAGAGTCTACATTAAGAAAACACAGGTTGTGGAAGAGTCTATACATGTTAAATTTGATGAAGCAAATATAACACCAAGAAAGGAGAATGACAGTAATGCAAATGAAGTCGCAATAAATATGAAGAAGCTCAAATTGAAGGATAAAAAAAATGAGACCAATAGTGAGGACGTATAAAGTTCAAAAAATGAAGCAGAGGTAAGAAAAGGTGATGTTCCCTATCAACCTCTTATTGATTTAAAAATTTGTTACTGCTCATCCTAGAAAGCAAATTATATGAAATGTGTATGATGATGTCAAAACTAGAAGGTCTATGCAAAATATTTGTAGTCATTATGCCTCATATCTACAATAGAACCAACCAACATTGATCAAACTTTGAATGATGAAAGTTGGATTATAGCAATTCAAGAAGAGCTAAACTAGTTTGAAAGAAACAAAGTATGGGAACTAGTTCCAAAATCAGAAAATGTTGATATAATTAGAACTAAATGGATATTCAGAAACAAACTGGATGAAAGTGGGCTAGTTGTAAGAAACAAAACATGATTAGTTGCAAAGGAGTAATCCAAAGAAGAGGGAATTGATTTTGAAGAATCATATGCCCCTATTGTTAGATTAGATACCATTAGAATGCTACTCACTTTTACATCTCATAAGAACTTTAAGTTATTTCAAATGGATATAAAGAGTGCATTTCTAAATGGATATTTAAGTGAAAAAGTGTATGTAGATCAACCTCTCGATTTTAAGAATGATGATCAACCAGATCATGTTTATAAGCTCACTAATGCATTATATGGTTTAAGACAAGTTCCAAGAGCTTGGTATGAAAGGTTAAGCAAATTCTTAAGTTATCATAAATTCAAGAGATGAAAGTTTGACACCACTCTATTTATCAAAAATGTTGACAAAGATATCTTGATAATTCAAATTTATATGGATGACATTATTTTTGGAGCTACTAATAAAAAACTCTGTCAAGATTTCTCAAAGATCGTGCAAGATGAATTTGAAATGAGTATGATTGGAGAATTAAATTACTTCATTGGATTACAAATCAAGTAAAGAAATGATGAAAATTATATTTGTCAATCTAAATATACAAAAAAGATGCTAAAGAAGTTCAAAATGGAAGAAGTTAAGGCAACAAGCACTCCAATGAGCACATCAACAAGTGTGGACAAGGATGAAAAAGGTAAACTCATCAATCAAAAATAATATAAAAGTATGATTTGATATCTTCTTTACCTTACTACATCTAGACTAGATATTCTATTTAGTGTATTTTATATGCTAGATTTCAGTCCAGTCCTAAAGAATCTCATCTTATTGCGGTAAAATAAATTTTTAAGTATCTGGTTAACAAATAAAATCTAGGACTTTATTATCCCAAAGGAACAAATTTTGAGTTTATCGGATATTCTGATGTTGATTTTAGAGGATATAAAGTCAATAGAAGAAGTACTAGTGGAATTTATCAATTCCTATGAAATAGTTTAGTATCATGGTATTTTAGAAAATAGATTAGTGTTGCTCTCTCTACAACAGAAGCTGAATATATAGTAGATGGAAGTTGTTGCACTCAATTATTGTGGATGAAACAACAACTTCTTGATTATGGACTTATCTATAGAGACATACCCATTAAATGTGATAACATTAGTGCTATATGCTTGGCAAAGAACCGTGTTTTACATTCAATAACTAAGCATACAGAAATCAGGCACCACTTTATTATAGATCATATTGAGAAACATAATATATGTCTTGAATATGTGCCCACAAGTACATAACTTGTTGATATTTTTACTAAATCACTAGCCTTAGACACCTTCTGCAACATTAGAGAAGAATTCAGTACGACAAATGTAATGATCCAAGGGTAAAATCTCTAATGTTTTTGTGCTTGAAATTGCGATGTTGAATATGCTTTTTTGAGACTAAACTTCATCTTAGATGAAGTAAGTTATTCGAATCAAGTCTCCTATTCACACTTCATCTGAAGGTTATTTTTCGAGGTCAAGTACACCTTGTTTTCTTGTTAGCATTTACTTATAGCTGTGGTTATCACATCCAATCCTATTTTTAGCCCGAGTTATTCTTCCTTTCTTGGAAAATCACATCATGTACCTCGAATAGCCCCTATAATCAATCTATTTAATCCCTAAATAATAATCTTTCTCTGCATCATAACAATGAAGAAACTCAGGGCAGGATCCTTAGAAAGAAAATCTAGTAGGAAGTCTATCGAATGGTTGAAATTGAAGCACCAAAGGAAGCTCTCTCACTTTTCTTGTTGGGATGATATTATTTCTATTCGTAACAATGCTTTAGATCATCTTCACTAGTAGAAGCATTTCTTTTCAAGATGTAACTTTCAAAATAATAATTCATATCTTAGCCACTTTTACCCTTGGATCCAACCTCCTTGTTAGTTGAGGCCCTTGAAGAGAAGGGAAAGGAAGCTCCAATAGCTTCATTATCATCTCTTTTCCCTCTTCCCTTGCTTGAAACTTGTATCACACGCTATGATGCAAAGTTCTCCTCTCCCTACCCTCCACCTTGTTTGCAATCTCACACACAACCTCTCTTACTCTTTACACGCAGTCTGAGTGTTTATCTTCTTGTCATCATTATGTAGCATTATTTGTATTGAAATAAAATAATGTATTTTCATTATTCTCTGGCTACATTTACTTGTGTGTGTATCTTACTAGGAGGATGTATGTCTTTTTGCTTATGACAAAAGGGAGGAGAATGAATATGCAAATTATCTCAAATAGGAAATATAAATTGCATAAACATTTAATAAATCAGGGGGAGCATACATTCTAAATAATGAGGGGGAGAATATACATAAAACAAGATAAGAAAACATCAGACGATGATAACTTAAGGAATGTTTAAACATATTTATCTGCATATATTCAGGTGATGAGATAATTTTTAATCAAGTTTTGTTATCATTAAAAGGGGAAGAATGTTGACATGAATGCATGGTTTCAATAACAAACAAAACTTGAATAAAGATTATGCACTAATGGTTGTTATCAAGTTTTTGGCATGTTGAATCAAGTTGCAGGTATTAAAAAAAATGAGCACATGAAACATATTCCATGACAAAAAGGCCTGAGCAAGTAAAGAAGCAAAACATGAATTGCTATAATAGACAAAGCATAGAAGACTCGGCTATTTCCATTCATCTGTCAAAATGGAAAACTACATCTGGTGGATGTAGGATAATTTGTCTACTACAAAGTTCATCTACTATAAGCAAGCTGCAGTTCTTGCTAATTGTCGTCTGATGAGAACAGACAAAGGTGAAAGAAGTGAAGACCTTTTTCAGCAGAACAAAAGACTTTGTCTGCCATCAATAGACAAAATGGAGAAGCAAGAATCATATGGGAAAGTAGTAACTTATCTCACAAGAACCAATTATCGTCTGATGTTGACAGACAAAGCAAAGAGCAAAGCAAGAGATTCATAAGCGATCATCTGTTGTTAATAGATGAAGCAGAGAAATATTCCATCAGACGAAGGCGTGAAGAAAATCTGTCAACAAGTCAACACTTCATCTGTTATTTACAATAGACAAACCTAACAGACGAAGCTATGAAACAATAAGACATTTATGCCTCTATGGTGCAATAGACAAAGTACTTCAACGATGAAGTTCATCTGACAGTAATGGATAGAATGATTCATCTATCACTTACAAAGATGAAGGAACTTTGTCTTATGGACAGCTAGAGAGATACTTCATCTATCATAAGTAAAAGATGAGCAATGATCAGAACAAACCGTTGGTCTTCACCCAACATTAATGATGATACTTCTATATTAGTGAAAGCAGCAACCGTAGTAATACCTTGACTAAAGCTTCTTAAGAAACTTGAAATCATCTTCTCCAAGGTCGGCGTTATAGGCATTACAACATACAAGGAATATGCAGAAGCTAGAAGATTCAAAATGCACCAAATATATTGTCTTCTATCACTAATGGAGCTCAACTACTACCAACGACTAGAATTCAAAGCAACTATAAATAAAACATTGTTGGAGTAGAAGGAAGTAACAAAGCAATTGAGAAAATCATTCAAGCCTTCTTGAGAGCATTAACATATCTAAGCTACACCTTCTACAATCTTTCAAGAATCAAGTGCCTTGCATTCAAACCTTTCTCAAAATTCCTTGAAGACTCTTAACTACCATTGGGAAGATCATTACTTCTGCATTCAACTTTCAAAAAACTTCCCCTGTGCTTATTGTGAAAATCCTTGTGCATAAACTTTTGATATTCATTTCTTGTTCCTTGAGCTAGTGGTTGTGAATAGACTCAAGAAAAGCAGTGAATGTCTGAGTGCAGACAAGAACTGTTTGTTTATGCCCCCTAGAACTATAATCTAGAAGAGTGTCAAGGACACTTGTTTACACCTCTTGGAGTTGGAATCTAGAAGAGTATCGGGGATACTTGTTTATGCCACCTGGAGCTGGAATCCAGAAAGTGTTGGGGACACTTGTTTACGCCCTCTAGAGTTATAATCTAGAAGAGTGTCTAGGACACTATTATATTTCTGCTACTGGGAATAGTAGAACCCAAGACACTAAGAAAAAAGTCATCTTGGAGGAGTGGAGTAGAGTGTTTACTCTAACCATTATAAAAATCATTGTGTCTTATTTATTTGTGTTTGAGTGATTAATTACTAGAGGGAAAAATAATCCTAAAGGGGTTGAGAAATAATTTTTAAGTACCCAATTCACCTCACCTCTCTTGGATTTTAGCCTAACCTATAGGACCAACAAATTATTCATTACCTCAAATCTTGGGATATTATATTCTACCCCTATTACAAAAAGTTTCATCCTCGAAACTTCAAATCTCTCTTTCCGAGGAAGAATATTTAATTTTCATCATATCATTTTGACATATGAAACATTTACACATCAACTGAACTATATCAATTCTCATCCTCTTCCACCACACTTCTACTGCACCACTCTGATATCATTATCAGATTTCCTACTCACGGCTTAAATCATTACACTAGCCTTTTCTGCATTTTGGTCTTCCTACTTAGGCTTTCTTTCAATCATTCATTGTCTAAATGCACACAATTCATTATTAAGCCATGCCCATCATAATCATTACAGTTCAAATTCACAATGCCTTATTAAAAAATGCCTATTTAGATAGCCATTGAACATGCATAGGAAAATTCAATTTCTCGGTTCAACCACCATGATTTTTAGAACTCCATCATTACAATTCATGAGACAATATCATAAATGATATCGCATAACTAAATCATATTCAGGGGAATAAATAAATATATATATATATATACCGATATCAAATAACATATTCATAACCAGATGAATATATATAATGGAATCGACCAAGTTAACCATATCAACCAACACAACTCGTAAAAATGCATGATTTCGTCACTTCATATCATGCCACCCTTCATAAAGATCATTCCATCTCACTTATTGTAAGATTAAGGAAAATTTTCCTTAACTTGGATCATCTCTAAAACGCATCTCAATGCATGCGATCTCAAAAACCTAGACACGCAGGCTATCTCATTCCCATTCAGCCCCACTCTAATTAATACACTACTAATGACATCGCTATACAAAGCTTTCCTTCGGCTTATTTCACATTTCCATTACCTCCCCCATCATAGGGGTTTCTTCCATCTATATTCTTTCCTAGTGCTATCATTGCACTAGTTCAATGACATACAATCATTTCACAACACACACATAAACAATATATATTCAACTCATCAACTTAGGATCTCTCATTTTATTCCCTAGGCTAATGCTCTCCTATTGTCATATAGGTTCATAAACTTGTATTAGGCATGTTATTCTCTTACTCATATCTAGTAGCCATTGCCATCATAATTTTGGAACTTACACACTCTGATACCATTCTGTAACACCCTCTTAATTGGTATCAGAGTTGGCTTTGAAACCAATATGACTTAAGATTAGAGGTTTGAGTGTGAACTATGGCAAGTCATTGTGAGACACTTTTTGGGCTAAAAGAGCATGCCTAAAATGTGCAAAACTGTGTGGGTTCTGTATGCTAGTGGGATCTGGTGGGCCTAAAGTGGACAATACTATACATTGGCTAGAGTAGAGGGTGTTACACTTGACCTCCACCTGATTAAAACTAAAACCAACAAGGAAAGGAGGACAATAACAAAAGAAAGGGAATAATTATTTTGGAGGAAATTTAAAGCCTATATAAAATTTGATTTGGGTCCCTAAAGTTGTAAATACCATACTGTAACACCCAAGGTGTTAATTTTTGGATAATTGTGTTTGGCCATAGTATAATATGTTTAAAAAAGTGGAAATAGGGGAGACAAGGCTGCAGGCGGTATGTTAGGCCGTATGGGAGGCGTCTGCGCTCCCTGGTGATATGACAGGTGGCTGGGAAAGTGCTTATGGTCAAATCTAGGGATAAAAACCCCAATGGACAATGGCAAGTGGCTGCCATACAGGCCACGATCCCGAGCACCTGGAGTCTGATGGTAGGCAGCTGTTTGGTGGCAGAAACTCAACTTTTTAAAGTCTGTTCATTCCATTTCAAGCTATTTTCATCCCATTTTCTTCCCTATGCCTACTCCTTATGCCCTAGACCTTACCCACCTCAAAACCTTGTGATTTTGGCTTAGAAACAAGAAGATTTAGGTGGAAAATCACTCCAACTTGCATTTAAACCTATTTTTTTTGGAATTTAGACCATGAAAAATGGAAAAAAAATGGAAGAAATGTCAGATTTTCACAAATGGAAGGTGTAACTTAGAGCTAGGAGCTTGATCCTTCATTTGGGGAGGACGGCTACACTTGAAAGCGGAGGTAAGCTTGATTTTCCAACCAAATCTCAAATATTTGATTTTTAGGGTTTTGGAAAATGGTGGACTTTTGGGATGAAATTGATGTATGTGCTTATAAATTCATGGGAAAATGAGTTAATGCAATGATTATGATAATTTGGTATGAGAAATTACTAAAATTGCTAAGCTAGGGTTTTTATGAATAGTGAAAATTAGGCATTTTCTAATTTTTATTGAATTAATCATGGGAATGATTAATGACATAATTATAATGTTTGAGAACATGTATGGAGTGATTTGGTCCAGTGAAATCAAAATTATGATTATGCCCTAGTTAGGGGTTAAAGAGGATTTTTATGTATGGGCTATGTAAGCCAAATTGAATAAATTAAAAGCTTAATTGAGTTGTTTACAAATTATTTAAATGTTAATCATATAAGATGCCACATAAATATGTCAAAAAAGAAAGCTTTTAGTGATAATTGTTAAGAAACCCTAGTTTAACTGATGTTTGTCACATATTTGATGATCATAGCCTGAAATTGGCTATAAAAGAAATGATAATATGATGTATTGAGTACATGATTATAAATGGTTAAGTAAATGGGATTGTGGCCCTGTTTAGGATGATCTGAGAAGGATGAAAAGATAGAGCTAGAAGGAAGTAGTTTGGAACTAAAGGCCTAAGGTAAGTAGGCCCCCCCTGTTTGATTTGAATGAATGGATGAGGATAGTAAGTATCCCATCTTTGTTCCAAGCATGTGTGTTTTGGATGAGGGATTGTGGATATCCCATACTTGCTTAAGATTAATACTTGTTAGGTATGAGGAATATATGAATATTTGGGGATATGGAGTATCCCATGAATGGTTATCTCATATATGGGTATGGCTGTGAATATTGATATGCATAAAGTTATGCATGTTGGATTGATGGGGTAGTGCATCCCTAGATTCATTCTTTAGTATAATTGTTATACAATGTTGGGGATGTGAAATATCTTATAATTGAATTGGTCTATGATATAGATATTTCGGTGTTTGAAATAAAAAGTATCCCATTTTGTTGCATTATTCTTGTGTATGGATGTCTAAATGAAAGGGATAAAGACCATCCCGATACTGTGTATGAATTGATAAGTATGAAAGCATGTAAATGCTTGATTGGATGGGAATAGTGTGTATTCCCTAATTGTAATTAAAATAATGATTGTATGGATGAGTGGGGATTGAGTTTATCCCATGAGTCTTGTTATAGTTATATATTCTATGAATGTATATTTTGATGGAATGGGATGCATTCCATGAGTTATATGTAGTGTCCAAATGACACGGTCATGAGGTTATGCCTGTATGGCATAGTTTTGATGTGTGGTGTCTATATGATACCTAGTATGATACGATGAGCCCAGAGTAGCTTAAAGGTAATGAGAGGTGCCTGGATGATATGATTAAAAGTATATTGTATATGCCTGAAGGGCATAGAGTTTTGTAGTGAATGGAGGAGGAAGCAAGCCTCCTGGAAATGTATATGCATACTATGATTGTTTAATAGTTTGTATTCATGTTCTAGATGAGAACATGTGATTGTTATTTTATTATTATTTTATATTTTTTCCTACTTACTGAGTTACTTGAACTCACGCCTTCTTATTTAAATTTTTAGCTGACTGGTCAGGTAAAGAATCCCAACTGTGGGTTGAAATTGTTGAGCCAGGAGTCAAAGACGTTATTGTGGTATGATGTATTGGGATTGGAATCCCATTGTGTATGCATGTAATTGTAAATTCATTATGTGTTTATGTGATTGTAATTTAATGATATCAAATGAAATAGTATGGCATGTCATAATTCAATAATTATATATGGTGATAGAATATAGAGTTTTCCTTAGATCTATTACGATCATGATGGTTCCGATTTTATGTAGACGAATGTGAGTATAATTATGACTTAGTTAGATAATATTGATATCTATGATTATTTAAGATTATAGTTTTAATTAATTAATTATTGTATAGGTGTATAATTTGATATTTCTGGGGAAACTCTATCCATTTCTTGGGAGGACTCAATCTAATTCAATAATAGCACCTGAGTACCCCACCCTAGAAGTGGGGGAATTGTGGTGAATTATGGTGTAATTTTTAAAAATATCATGAAAATAGCCCTGGGAGGTGGGGCGATACACATACAAACTCTAGATATTAACTTAGTGGTACCAAGAAAGTCATGGGTATCAAAGTATGCAGCCACCAACCCACCTGACCCATTCTCAAAAGGGTACCAAAAGACTTAGCATAACATTTTAGTGTAGGTGTGCTTGCGGACCCCAAGATATAACTTGTGATACACCAATCATGGTTACTCAAATGCATATGATAGGAATAGGGAGCTAGATATATTAGATTACCGTGCATGACTTATATATAATCATTATGTGATGCTCTTAGTTATGAATTTTAATGTCATATCTTTATATGCATAATGATCAATTATTCCAGACATGCTTTCAAATGATATATGATAAATGAAAGATTAATTGATCATTTAACTCAATTTCATAGTTAAATTATTTTCAAAAATGTTTTAAACTTTAAACAAATCCATCGAACATTATATACATTTCATATCCTTAATCTTTCAACAAAACTCACGTTGTTTATCGTTGGAATTTTGTATTGCTTAAATTTTAGTCCATGTCCAGAATTTCTCTCCATGTTCAAAAATCCAATCTCCATGTCTGAAACTTCTTAAAACCCTAAGATAAATAGAGAAGACAACTTAGCTTCTAGTGACATTTAAACATCTCCCTGTCGCTCATTTCTCCATCTCTACTTTTCCCTATTTCATCAAAGCTCTGCTCGGAAAAATCCCTAAATTCATCTCTTCCTTATCCCAAGTCAAAACTCGAAAGCCTTGTCTATTGCATCATGGATGAAATGACCTATTTAAGCATGATAGCAGCATCAACGTTTGTTGAGTTAGGAAGAAGAAGAAGAGAAAGAGAGGAACAAGAAGTAGAAGCATTTCTTTCACAGAGAAGAAAGTTGAATGACAATCATCTATTGGAGGTAATCTTCCAAAACAATGAATCAACCTACAATAATTTTGTGAATGTGTATGAGCAGAAAAAGACGGTGAAGGAAAGGATCCTTGATTTTTAGAAACTCGATGAAAATGATTTGAATATGGAAATATGTAGATGGATGAAGATCCAAGGGTGGACTGATTTCTTTAGTTGTAGCAAAAAATGCTATAAGAAAATGGTGCAATAATTATTTTGCAACTTTGATTCAAAATTAAAAAAAATCATGGATAGGAGACAAAATGATAGATTTTTCTCTTGAAAGTATAAGGGAATGTTTGAATCTCCCCATAGTCGAGAGAGAAGAAAATGATTGGCCTCAGTCCAGAAAATAACTATTTTCAGACTTAGCTGAAACATAATGAAGATGAAGTAAAGAGTCTACATACCAGCTATCTGGACATGAGATTGAGAATGAATTATATTCTACTCATAAATAACATCTTTCCAAAGACTCGTGGTAGAGACAATATTTCTGAGAAAGATGCCAGAATGTTATAGGCACTAAAAAGGGAAGAAAAATTGACCTGGCAAAAACAATTTCAAATCATCTGTATCAGGTCAAGACAAATAAAAGATATCCTCTTCCCTATGGAATAATTATGATAAAATTTCTAAGGAGAGCAGGAGTAGACTTGTCAAATGAAGAAGGAGAAGAAGCTAAGAGCTCAGATGTAATGAATAAAGTGAGCTTAAAGAAAATAGATCCCAAAAGGACCAAGCCATCTAAGAGAGCAAAAATTGAAGTAGGAATAGAAGAAAGAAGAAAAACAGAACTACCTGCTATAATTGAGGAAGTAAGGAAGAAATTATAAAGGAAAATCTAGAGTTAGTTCCCATTGACAGAGTAGAAGACATAACAACTGAACTGAGAGAAGAAGAAGAAGAAGTCGTTGCTGAAATGAGGGGGACAACAATAAGAATAGATGAGATAAGAAGAGAAAATATAAATATAAGAGAAGATAGTAATACAAGAGATGAAGCTCAGACAGTAACAACTTAGGCAACTACGGCAAGTTCTGAATTACTTCTTAGTGACTTTTGAATGTCCTTTTATTTGAGCATTCTTTTGCATATCTTTCTTTGAAGGGTTAATGTAATAATTTTATAATTAACACCTTTAATATTTGCAGTTACTTTTCTATAATATGTGTTGACATTTAATGCTGCAACACTTGGAAAGTAATTTGTTAGTACCTTAATTCTTCACTCATTTGTTTGTTCATCATCAAAAATAAGTTTTTTAATCTCATTCATCATCAAAATCAAGCTTAGTAAAGGGGTTAGACTTAACAAAAGATAATAAGGAGATCTTCAAGTGATGGCTTCTTCTTGAGATTGAAAACCAGCAGTAGAGTTTATGGCATTCCAAGGATTTTTATAAGATAGGTTCTCATGATCTCTTAATCCTGGATAATACTGAGTTAACAGATGACACCTCTCCCTTTGGTTGATTTGTATCTATATATGATCCGATTGTAGAAGAAAACTCTCCCAAAATTGGAACTCTCTTTGATGCTAAATTGGCTACTACTAGCTAGTGAGTTAGAGATGCCATTTGTGCCGTAAGAGCTAAGATTCAATCCACTTCAAACTAACCAACAACTTGTCTTACCATATCATGTTCATTAGGCCAGTGGAAGTTGTTGAATGCCATGTCTTCAAGCAAAGAGATTTTGCATGCACTGTCAAGAGAGCAATATACATTGAATCAAATAATAATAAGAGAAAAGAGAAATTATAGTACGATAAACAAAAAATCCAAATTAAGACTAGGATTATCCTATGACAATATTAATTAAAAATCAAAAGAATTATAATCCCAGGCAATTGCGCTAAAAACTTATTCACTATAAATTAACCACAAGTGTAAAACATCAAGTTTTATATGTAGTGATGAAAGGGTTGTCGTATCTATAAGGATTGTGTATTTTAATTCATCACTAGCTATTGCTTTGAATAATTCTAACTTTATCTAGATGACTAAAAAATGAATAATTGAATCACAAATATAATGGATAGGCTTGAATAGAATAAATTAATGTGTGAAGATTCTAAAGGGTCGATTTCATTTATACTTCATTCATGATGTTTTCAACTCATTACTGATTGATCATTGCATTGGTTTATAAATCGAGAATCCAAATTTAAGTAACCCCCTCTCCCTAGTGCCAGGTCAAGCATCTATTCCCTCTAATTTTGATATTCCTATAAAAATCAGAATAAAGGGTATGCACTAAGATCTATGATTCTCTATAAAGATTTCATAAAACATAGAAGCTCTCCCGAGTCATCTATGATTTTATGTTGTGATGCCAAGATCCTATTCGCAGTTACCTCTCTCGAGTATTAAACCCTACATACATGATCATTCAATAGATGACCAATTAATTGAAGGCATTAAACACCAAACATCACGAATAAAAAAAATTGCAATGTCAATCAAGCAAATCAATTTCATGTAAACTCCATCTTCCCTCTAGAAAGGGGGAGATTAGCTACTCATGATGTAAGATAGATCAACCAAATTATCATTCAACATCATCATAGTTCCAATCTCAAGATGAAATCCAAAATTACAAGGAAAGAAGTAATTGAAATAAAGAAAATTAAAATTTTCCTCTTTCCGCTTGATTTCCAATCCTTAAATCCAAGCTCTTTCTCTTGATCTTGGACACTCGATCTTCTTCTCTTCAAAGCCTCCTTAAAATGTCATAAAAAACCTTAGAAAACTTAGCCAAAGACTCCTTGAAACCTAGCCTAAGAAGTCCCTCAGAAAGCTGCTTCGAGTTACCTTAAAAACCAAGCCAAACATGGAGCTGAAATCCGGCATTGCCATCGACGCCGCTGCCCCAGTTTGGCATTGTAGAACTAAAACTACTATCCATTAGATACAAGAGTAGTGTCTACTATTTTCCATATATTTTTCTAATATGATATTGGAATTATATGATTCTTAATGCGTTGGTAAAGATAATTTCAAGGGATTTAACTTTTCTGTTGAACACTTTCTTCAAACAATCCTTCATATATGCCAAAAATGATATGCAAGTGATGCCTTTATGATATTTAGCAGATCTAAAGTTTGAGATAAATGCAGTATTTTGGCCATAAATTTCAAGTTTATTATCTAAATCCTATGATTCTTGATTCTTTGGATAGCTAATTTGAAGGGTTGAAACTTCTATGTTGATAATATTTCTTGAATCCATCTTCATATGTATCAAAAATGTCCTTGAAGTGATGGCTTTTTCATTTCAGCTCCTTTTTCACATGTTTTAATACCTGAAACATCAATTAATTCCATTAAGTGTAATATTTAATCAAATGTGATTGTAATATAGTAAAATCATATTAAATGAAGATCTAAAAATGTGAATTTAGGTGTTAAAATATAGTGGATTATTAGCTCATCAATGGTTAATTTTGTAGTATAGCATGGAGAAAAAGAATAGACAAAGGAAAAACCCTCATGGTTGAAGAAGAGCCACAAGGGGGGTGTTACACTTGGGGTTTATGAAGTTGTGTAGTGATAAAGTGAGGTTAAGAACATGCATTTTGTCATGAAGGGTGTAAGTGTTTATGAAGTTGTTATGAGTTAAAGGTAGTGATGCAAAATAAAATACATATGCGAATGGTTATATGATTCAATTCCCAGTTAATTGAGGCATAATCTTTATATAATTTATGTTAATATGAGAAAAATATCATGGCATAAATATATGAGAAAAATAGGAATAAAAATGGGGAAAATATCACAAAAGTTAGGGCAATGGGTTGGATGCCGCGATCTCGGATCGTGAAAAGGAGGCAAGTAACGTCTAGCAAATTAGACATCATGCCGTCCACTTTTTTACACCATTTTCATTCCATTTTCACTCTGATCCATTTTTCCTTTTCCCCCACGCCCAAACCTTTTGCCCTAGCCTCTGTTATGCCTAATTTCTTGCCATTTGAGTTAGGAAATAAGATTATTTAGATATGCAAACGCCCATTCATGCAACCAAGCTTGAGTTTTTTCCGTTTAAACAATGGAAAGAAGAACATAATTGGCATGGCTGCAATTTGCTGAGGTTATGGAGTGCTTTGGTCTTAGACTCTTGAATTTGGGAAGGTGGCTATGCATGAAAGTGAGGGTGAGTTCATTTTCCCCAATTAAATTGACGAATTTTTCTTATTAGGGTTTTGTACCTGTTGTGAACAGTGATTTTGAGAGAGAAAAATGTATGTGCGATGTGGATTTTAGAAGGAAAAAGATTAATGAGTGCATTGCAATGTTTTTGGAACTTAATTGATCATGAGAAACTTAGCTTCGGTTGTTGGCCATAAACTATTTGGGGAATTGGAAAGGGTTTTGTATATGGGCTATGTGAACCATGAATTGATCGGAGTAAAAGTATAATTTGATTGTTCTTCAGGTTAATCGCATATTAATTATGTTAAATTATCATTGTATATTACTAGAATTTAAATCCCTTTTGAGGTACCTTGTTAACTAATTGTGAATTTAGTGATGTACCTTAAATGTTTGATGAAAGATTTCACTAAGAGACTGTACCTTAAATGTTTGATAAAAGACTTCACTCAGAAACAAGATGTGTTGCCTAATCTATGGCAGTCTATAAGTGGCCATGGAAAGTTACTTGAATTGATGAGTGAAGTGATAGTTAGGGAGGCTAATGAATCTTAACCAAGGTATTTTGGAATAAGTGTGAAACATATAATTGAATAAGAGAGATAAAAGCATGTACAATGAGATCATTGGGCTAGTTTCTGAAATTATATTAACATTCTCATCGGACGTATACAAATTTATTTCTATTATATATTGTATATGTAGGATTCACTTGGGAGGTAAGTGGTGGAATGGAAAGTTAATGTATGACACTTAAGAAATTGAGAAGTAATTCTTCATATAAGATAAGTAGACTTTATTTTCAAGTTGAGTGTATTACTGGATGGGGGTAGCAATTATCCCGTTATATGTATTTGTTTGTATATGAGCATGTGTGAATAGATGGGGATATGGGATATCCTATGAATCTTTGTTTTGTGATATATGTATATGTTGTATGGATTGTTGAGAATAGTTTATGTCTCATAATCTTGTTTTCTATTACATGTAAGTGAATGTATGAAGACTGAGGATAGCAATTGTAAATGGATGCATAAACAAAGGGATAGTGAGTATTCCCTGATATGTATATAAATGGGGATTGTGAATCTTAAGAACAGGTTATTACTATATTATGTAACTGCATATGTTGATGGAATGAGAAAGATTCTATAATGGTATGCATGGATTGTCTTATAATTGTATAGCATAGTTATAATATATGTTGTGCCCGAATGGCACAGTTATGATGCAAAGTGCCTGCATAGCACTAGTATGGTATGAGGTGTTAGAGTGACCTAAATTGGATAAAATTATATTTGATCTGTGAGATATAGTATGATAGAATGGTGAAATAGGTACATTGGAATGAAGAGGACTTGATCCTCATGAGTATATTCGCATGATTACATTATGATATATTTATGCATGTTCTGATTGTGAAGATGTTGCTTTTTACTACTATTTTTGATTTGGCCTACTTACTAAGTTTGCCTAAACTCACACCTTCTTATTTTCCTTTTTAGCTGGCAGGCTAGAGAAAGAAGTCCCTATGGGTTGGGGTTAGTGAGCAAGATGTGAAGATGCCTTCTCATACTATGATGAATTAAGATTTTCATCCCATAGTGTAATTGTATATTTGTATCTAAAAGATTTAATGATATATAATTAAATGTATTAGCATGTCATTATGATATTGTGGGTGGGTTGATATTCTAGTTATGTTAATTGCAATCATGGAGCTACTTTGGTTCTAGGCAGTGCGGGTAAGTTGGGTGAGTTTAGTGGTTTATATTATTGTTTTATAGTTGTTAAATCTAAGTTTTATATTTGATTAATAATTTTATAGGTTTACATTCATATAATTCAGGGCAAACTCTACCAGATTTTTGGCAAAATTTTCCCTTAGAAATGAGAAAAATCTAGGACAATGGTAAAATGCATAGGCCCAGAGCTAAGCGTGATTGAATGGTATCAAAGTTGTGTTTCTCTAATACTAAGGCAGCAAGGTAGGTGATAAGTCCTAGAGCCGTGATGGCAATGATTACAAGAAAAAGATAGGAAATGACATGCCTAATACAAGTTGGTGAACTCATAAGAACATGATAGAAGGTTAGCTTAAGGGTTTTAAAGGACTAAAGTTACTAAATTTTAGCTATGTTTTGAAGACTTTAGAGGGAAGAGGACTATGTTGTTATCTTTAGTCAGTCTTGTTCATGAATAACAAATGACTATTTGATTGGATGATTAGGTTTAATTTTAGTGAATAATATTCTAGTCATGAGAATGTATGCATTGAAGCATGAGTATACACTAGAGCATGAGTACATATTGCATTGGCGTGAAACTTAAAATGCAATGGATTTGATCATGATATATGTGAATTGATATGATAATGCATGAAAAAGGAATATTGTTTTCGAGCATGTGTACATTAGTGTGTGAATCCTAAATATGTTGGTTATATTGCATTGTCAGAAGTTGTAACTTGTCTTGAAATTGCATATGTCTTGAATTAATGATAGATTACTAATGGTTTAATTATGAATTGCTCATGGTTTATGTGGAATGATTATGTGAAATGAATATGAGAGTGCCTTGATAACACAAATATGATGTCAATAAACAATTATATGGGTGGTATACACATGCATGAACTTGATATAATAATGCTTGCGAGTGAGTTGGTGGTAAACTCGTGAAAACCACCAGTGTATGAGTTGGTGGTAAGCTCATGAAAACCACCAGTGTATAAGTTTGCTAGTAAGCTTAGAAACTAGTAAGTTGGTGGTAAGATCATGAAAACCACCATTATATAAGTCGGTGGTAAGCTTAGAAACCAGTGAGTTTGGTGGTAAGCTCATGAAAACCACCAATATATAAATTACTAGTAAGCTTAAAAACCAATGAGTTGGTGGTTAGCTTGAGAAAACTATCATGATGTTGTTAGTGGGGCACGTAAGGCCTTATTGATAGTACACCTGAGTCGTAGATGGAGAAGACAAACCTGAAATCCTTGAGTTGCAATGAAGGCAGGAATCATAGGCAGTAATAATAATGCTACCATGAATCCAACAACATTCGTAGCCAGGGTTACAGGAATAACTAATCCTACATTAAAAAGGGAAAAGGGTGGTCTGTATGGCCAGATTGGAGATGTCTTAGAGGCATGGTAGCCTATATGGATGGATATGATATAGAGGCCTGGATAGCCTTGGGCTTGGCATGTATGCTTGGATAGCCCAAACAGCCGATATGAATTGACACCCATGTAGGGTAGAGGCCTAGATGGCCTGTATTGAGATACTAGGTGGCCAAATAAATTAGGATCCTTGTAAAATATAAAACATGAAAATAGTATGAGAAAGTATAAAATGCAGAATAGATTTGTATGATGAAAATGACATGATTGTGGATGCCTTGGTAATAAGGTGAGATGTGATAAAAATGTAATAGTTATGTTCTGAGAATGTTAGGCCTTGATAGTAAGGAGGATTAGAGAAATTCCATGTGGACATCGATAGAGAAAGTTGCTTACGGGTATGGGTAGGTACATCCTAGTGTTGGGATGGGAAGCTATGTACGAGCATGAAATAAAATCATATGAATATGAATAATGGGCTTGAACAATTGCACCTTGAGTATAGGGATGTGAAGTGGTATAGAAATTGTCTAATAATAGCATATGTATCAGGAATATGCACCCTAGAATAATAAGTTGCCTATGTGTCTATCTGTCTATGATCGGACATCATGAAAGTGGTGCAAGAAAGAGCATGAGTAAAGGGATAAATTTCCATGCCTTGGTGATTATGAGGTTAGACATGTTTATAGTGACTATGAATAAAGTTTGTTTAGTTTAACAAATAAAGTCTGTGCCCATGATAATTAGAATAAAATATTTTGCTGATTACTTGGAATGGTTGATGCTATCTTGAGTATGAGTGGGTTACTAATGCGTGAAGTTAAGGTAAATTTCATATTTAAGTAGAATGATCTATCCAGTTGGTATTTAAATGTGAGGAAAGTTAATGAAAATTTGAAGGACATAGAGGAGATTATTTGAACATACTATGATAGAATAAGAGAAAGGGAACTACATGTTAATCTCTGACTATTCTAGTGAATTCCCATGAAATCGATTGAATGTCAGGCATTTTTGCAATTTGTGAAATATTATTGAAACTTGATGAAACTTAATATGTTTTTAACATAATTGATTGGCAATTTGGTTGAAATCATTGTATGGGTTCAATTGATTTTTAGTGATAATGCCAATGTTGGCTTGATTGTAATAGCACTAGAGCACCTTAGATAGGGTATTGTGTGCATAGTACTATTAGTAACTAGTAAACAACTCTTGAATGATCAGGTCATATGATCAGAGAACCAAAACTTACACTGTGTATCATGTGGACATGGTTCCGCAAGCCATGAAATAGTTCAAAGGAATGGATTTGCAAACTTAAGAAAATGATAAGGATAGAACGATATTGAAAGTTTCGAGGTCGAAACATTTTATGAGGGGGTGGTCTCTAACACTTGGGGTGTTAAAAATGAGGGTAATTTTTCATTATGTACTTGTAGTGATGAAGTGTGGTGAAGAATATGTATTTTGTCATGAAAGGGTGTTAAGTGTTTATAAAGTGGTTAGGAATTAAAGGTAGTGATGCAAAATAAAGAACATATGTGAATGGTTATATGATTCGATTCCTAGTTAATTGAGGCATAATCTTTATATAATTTATGTTGATATGTGAAAAATATCATGGAATAAATATATGATAAAAATAAGAATAAAAATGGAGAAAAAAATCACAAAAATTGGGGCAGCGAGCTAGAAACCACGACATCGGATCGTGAAAAGGGGGCAGGTAGCATCCAACAAATTGGACGTCATGGCATCGACCAGTGGGTAAACTCTATCAGCCAACTTTGTTATGCCATTCTTGTTCCGTTTTCACTCTGTTCCATTTTTCCTTTTTCCCCATGCCCAAACCTTTTGCCCTAGCCTCCGTTATGCCTAATTTCTTGCCATTTGAGTTAAGAGATAAGATTATTTAGATATGCAAATACTCATTCATGCATCCAAGCTTGAGTTTTTTCTGTTTAAAAAATAGAAAGAAGAACATAATCGTCATCACTGCAATTTGCTGAGGTTATGGAGTGCTTTGGGCTTAGACTCTTGAATTTGGTAAGGTGGCTATGCATGAGGGTGAGTTCATTTTCCCCAATTAAATTGATGATTTTTTCTTATTAGGGTTTTATACCCTCTATGCACAGTGATTTTGGGAGAGAAAATTGTATGTGCGATGTGGATTTTAGAGGGAAAATGATTAATGAGTGATTGCAATGTTTTTGGAACTTAATTGATCATGAGAAACTTAGCTTGGGTTTTTGGCCATAACCTCTTTGGGGAATTGGAAAGCGTTTTGTGTATGGGCTATGTGAACCATATTAATTTTTGAGGTTAATTGCATATTAATTATGTTAAATTATCATTGTATATTACTAGAATTGAAATCCCTTTTGAGGTACCTTGTTGATTGATTATGAATTTAGTGATGTACCTTAAATGTTTGATGAAAGATTTAACTAAGCAACTATACCTTAAATGTTTGATAAAATACTTCACTCAGAAACAAGATGTATTCCCTAATCTATGGTAGTCCGTAAGTGGCCATGGAAAGTTACTTGAATTGATGAGTGAAGTGATAGTTAGGGAGGCTAATGAATCTTAACCAAGGTATTTTGGAATAAGTGTGTAGAATGAGATCATTGGGCTAGTTTTTGAAATTTAATTAACTTTCTCATTAGACGTATAAAAATTTAATTGTATTATATATTGCATATGTAGGATGCACTTGGGAGGTAAGTGGTGGAATGGAAAGTTAATGTATGACGCTTGAGAAATTGATAAGTAATTCTTCATATAATGCAAGTAGACTTTATATTCAAGTTAACTGTATTGTTGGATGGAGGTAGCAATTATCTCATTATCTGTATTAGTTTGTATGCGGGCATGTGTGAATGGATGCGGATATTGGATATCCCATGAATCTTTGTTTTGTGATATATGTATATGTTGTATGGATTGTTGAGAATAGTTTGTCCCATAATCTTGTTTTATATTGCATGTAAGTGAACCTATGAATGAATGGGGATAGTAAATATACCATAATGTGGTATCAATGGACGTTATTATGTCACATAAATGTAAATGTATGCATAGACAAATGGATAGTGAGTATTTCGTGATATGTGTATAAATGGAGATTATGAATCCCAAGAACAAGTTGTTACTATATTATGTAACTGTATATGTTAATGGAATGGGAAAGATTCTATAATGGTATGCATGGATTGTCTTATACTTGTATAGCATAGTTATAATATATGTTATGCCTGAATGACACAATATTGATGTAAAGTGCCTTTGTGGCACTAGTATTATATGAGGTGTTAGAGTGACCTAAATTGGATATAAATTATGTTCGATCTGTGAGATATAATATGATAGAATGGTGAAATAGCTACATTGGAATGATTCATGAGTATATTCGCATGATTACATTATGATGTATTTATGCATGTTCTGATTGTAAAGATGCTGCTATTTTACTATTGTTTTTGATTTGGCCTACTTACTGAGTTTGCTTAGACTCATACCTTCTTGTTTTATTTTTTAGTTGGTAGGCTAGAGAAAGAAGTCCGTGTGGGTTGGGGAGTGAGGAAGGTGTGAAGATGCCTTCTTGTGCTATGATGAATTGAGATTTTCATCCCATAGTGTAATTGTATATTTGTATCTAAAAGATTTAATGATGTATAATAAAATGTATTAGCATATCATTATGATATTGTGGATGGGTTGATATTCTAGTTATGTCGATTGCCATCTCGGAGCGACTCTAGTTATGGGCAGTTGTTGGTAAGTTGGGCGAGTTTAGTGGTTTATATTATTTTTTTATAGTTGTTAAATTTATGTTTTATATCTGATTAATAATTGCACAGGTTTAAATCCATACAATTCAAGGTAGACTCTGCTACATTTTTAACAAAATTTTTCCTTAGAAATGGGAAAAATCTAGGACAATGGTAAAACGCATAGGCCGGGGCGTGACAAGGCAGCTTGCTTGTACTTGATCTACGAGTGTTTTTATCAGAGAAGCTCAACTAGAAACCTCAAGAGAGGAAGAATAGCCTTGATAGGGAGGTCTCATTGAGCTAAATGAATTGGGGTAGCTCGAGGCTAAAAGGGAATCAGTAAGGGTAGTTTTGCTAGTGTAAGTTGCAGCGCCAGAATTTGGCGCCATGGTGGTAATGATGGCTAATATCGCCCAAACTCTTCAGGAATTGTTATAAACACAAAGTAGGCCGATAGAAGAGCCTATTCATGTGGTTGAGCGGAGTAGGAGACCAGCTTCCACAAGAGGGCAGGTAGTAGACTTGGGGCAAACATCCCAAGCATAGTCAATAATGGAATTGAATATGAAGATTTTTCATAATATGAAGCCTCCTATTTTTATAGGGTAGAAAGACTATTGAATTGTGGACGAATGGATCTTCGGGATGGAGAAAGTGTTCATATATATATATATATGCAATGCCCTGAGGAACACAAAGTTCTTTATGAGTTCTACCAGCTAGAAGGTGATGCTGAACGCTGGTGGAACAAAGAGAAATTGACCGTACCCAATGATGGTGCGGACTTGTCTTGGGTAGAATTTAGAGAGAGTGGCTTCCACCAATATGTGTCAGCCAATAAAAGAGCTAGGTGGGCTATAGAATTCATGACACTTATACAAGGCAAAAGGAAGATGGAAGAATATGATGAACAATTTCGGTCTTTGGTAAGGTTGTGCCATGGGCCTAGATCAACTCTTTGGAAACATCCCAGAAATTTCAAGAAGGACTGAGATTGCTCATTCGGAGGGATGTAGCTCCACTCATGTTGACCCGCTATGAAGATATTTTAGATCTTCCCATGTAGTAGAATGATAGGAAGAAGAACATGCGAAATTCAGGGAGAGATGACATACTAAAGACAATGACAAGGGGTGCAGAAAGAAACCCTGAATTGAACAAGGTAGCAGTGTGAAATCTAAAAGAGTCTGTCATAATTGTAAACAACCATGGCGTCTGAGGTTTGAGTGCCCACTTTTACCTAGAAGGATGGGAGGATGGAAGATAAGGTCAACCCTGGGATAGATAGGGGAAATAAGTCAAATGTCTAAGCAGACATGGGGATTAAGATAGAAGAAGCCACTCACTTGCTACTAGTGTGGCAAGCCCGGTCACATGTAGCAGGATTGTCCTTGCAAGGTAGGAGTGAAAGTGTAGCCTCCCGAATGCCACTATAGCCTGAACATGGCGGATTTCAAATGAGGGGCAGAGGTCATGGACCTAATGTAGTTCTTGGATGCCAGCATGGGGAGTAAAGGTCTCAAAAGATTACAGTAATTCAGGCAACCAATGCTCAGGAAGCTCAGGCTATAGATCATGTTGTTAAAGGTAATATTTTCATCTATGATTTCATGTCGTATGTATTATTTGACCTAGGTGCATCCCAATCAATGTGTGTTTGTTGCATTTGTGGAGAGAGTGAGATTAACTAAACATCTCATGCATCATGTAATAGAAGTGTTTACTCTATTGAAAGTAGTTAGCACAACTTCTGAGGCATGTTATGATATTCCTATAGTAATTGAGAGTGGGTAGTTTTATGCTAATTTGATTGTGTTGAATGTGGAAGGTTTGGATATTATATTGGGCATGGATTGACTAGCTAAGCATGAGGCTAGGAATGATTTTAAAATTAAATAGGTGATCCTAAAAGCTTTTGATGAGGTGGAAAACATCTTTAGGAGTTTGCCTAAAGGTAAGGTACCTAAACTTGTATCATCCATGAGAGTCCTCAGCCTAGTGCAGAAGGGGTGTGAGGCCTATTTGGCATTAGCTATAGTGCTCATTTTGAGCATCGATCAATGGAGGATATTCCTGCAGTACAAAACTTCCCAGATGTGTTCCCTAATGAATTATCTAGATTACCTCTTCAATGGGAAGTAGAGTTTTGTATTGATCTTTAGCTTAATATAGAACTAATATCCAAGGCTCCATACTGAATGACATTAGTGGAGTTGGCAGAATTGAAAGTATAATTGCAAGACTTGATGGATAAGGGGTTTATCTATCCCAGTGTGTCACCATGGGGTGCACCAGTACTATTTGTGAAAAAGAAAAATGGAAGCTTGCGATTATGTATTGATTACAGAGAATTGAATAAGATGACAATCAAGAACAAGTATCCATTGTACTGCATAGATGATTTGTTAGATCATTCATAAGAGGATACAATTTTTTCAAAGATTGATTTACAGTCCAGATATCATCAGATGAGAATTAAGTTGGTAGATGTGAATAAGATTGCTTTTAGGACTCGATATTAGCATTATGAATTTCTAGTAATGCCATTTGGGTTAACAAATGCTCCTACCATTTTCATGGACTTGATGAATAGGGTGTTTAAACCTTACTTGAATCACTTCATGATTGTATTTTTATATTTTGATATATTTCAAGAATAAGGAGGAACATGAATCTCATTTGAGAATGACATTGCAATGGTTAAGAGAAGAGAAACTATATGCAAACTTGAAGATGGAGGCCGTGGTGAGTTGGCTTAGACCAAGTATGATAACAAAGGTCCAAAGTTTTCTAGGATTAGATGGATATTATAGAAGATTTGTTGAAGTATTCTCCTCAATTGCTATGCCTCTAACTCAATTGACTCATAAAGGAACCTTTTTCGAATGGAGTGATCGGTGTGAAGAAGCATTTTAGGAATTGAAAAGGTGATTGGTAGAAGCGCTGATTCTTACTATACCATCTGGACGAGACAAATTTGTAGTATATAGTGATGCATCTAAGAAAGGACTTAGGTGTGTATTGATGCAAAATGGAAATATGATTGCGTATGAGTTCAGATAGTTGAGGCCCCATGAACGAAACTATCCCACCCATGATTTGGAACTGGCAATAGTAGTTTTTGCCTTAAAAATATGGGCAACATTACCTATATGGGGAGAAGTGTGATGTGTATACTGATCATAAAAATTTAAAATACATTTTTACCCAGAAAGAACTAAACATGAGTTAGAGACGGTGGTTAGAATTGCTGGAATATTATGATTTATCCATTCATTATCATTCAGGAAAGGCTAATGTAGTGGCTGACGCTCTGAGTAGAAAGTCTGGGAGCAGTATAACATGCAAGCTCACACAAAAAATAGAGTTATTTTAAGAACTAAGGCATGTATACTTGCATGTGGGATGCAAGGAATAGTAGCCCAAATGTAAGTATTCAGCCAACTTTATTAGATGAAATCAGGGTAGCCTAAGAAGATAATACAAATGAGGAATTCCATCAATTAAAGGATAAAGCCTAGAGGAATGAACTGCCTGATTTCCTGTTGGGTATAGATAATATTTTGAGGTATCAACATCAAATAGTGCTTTTTAAAGGAACTGCTGTGAGATAGAAGGTATCAGAGGAAGTACATTATTCACCCTATACCATTCACTTTGGTAACACTAAGATTTATCATGACTTGAAATCTCAGTATTGGTAGAATGGAATGAAGAATAATATAGCCAAATATGTGACTAAGTGTTTAATATGTTAGAGAGTAAAAGCAGAACTCTAGAGGCTAGGTGGCTTATTACAACCCATTGATATCCCTGAATGGAAATGGATAAACATAACTATGGATTTCATAACAGGCTTGCCAAAAACAATAATAGGATTTGACAATATTTGGGTGATTGTGGATAGATGTAACACCTATGGTGTTTGAAATCTACTCATGTGGAAATGGGTAAAATTTATTCCATGAATTCGATAAATTTCACTAATTTAAGTTATATAAAAAGTCAATGAGAAAAAAAAGAACTGAAATGGTCAATTTAGAAAAAATCATATTTATAATCAATGTAAATGACCTAAGATAGTTATTATTTGTATTGTAATATGTGTGAAGCATTAGTTTGAGTATTAGATGCAACTTAGCATGAAAATGGCATGTGAAGTCACTTATAGCAGAAAATTTGGTTAAAAATAATTCAATAGGTAATTTTTGGCAATTGACCTTAAATGAGGTCAAAAATAGTATGAACATGTCCCATTTAATATATATGATATGTAGAAGGCAATAGTTATGATGTTTAAAGTATTTTATGGGAAATGGAGCTATTGATGATTTTGTTTAAGTACAAATTCAGAAATTGAATAGCTTATTACAATGGACAAGTTATTATTTGGATTTGGGGTGAGAATTAATTTCTTAAATGAGTATTTGAGGATGATTATGCATGAAATTAATGAAAAATGAAATGATTAAAAGTTTATTGATGATAAATGAGAGAAAAGTGAAAATTTTGGAAGAAAACTAAAGGGGCACAAGTGTGTATTATAAAAATGTTGAATTTGAAAAAGGGGTCATTGTGATTGATTTTTGACATAGATAATGGACAATTTTGAAAAACGTATTCAAAATGAAGGTTGTAGATTATGAAATTATTTGTCCAATGGAAGACAAATTACTTGATTCAGATGTCATATGAGGAAATTATGACTAATATACCAAAGTTATTCCAAATGACTGAAAAATAATAATATGAATGAGATGGGTCAACTTTATTGAAAGTTTTGACATTGTAATAAGGATAAAAATGAGGAAGAAATAGGTAAATGGAACTACATCACAAGATTTATCATTTTGGAATGAATCAAGCAATTTTCATTTTTATTGATTGTCCTCAATTTGATTACATTTGCTGTGTACGTTAGAAGAATTGTATGTTCACATCCCAGACCACAAGTGGTCCTAATTACATCTCTACAATGGAGAAAATCATTGATTAAAAGGAAAAGTACAATGCATCTTAGAAATCCAAAAATAAATCACACACTTTCTCTCAAAATAAATATGTGCTATCTTTGGGATCGCCAAGCACATTGTGATGACTTGATATTTAGGGGATCGCCTCAAGTCAATGGGCGGATGGGATGACACGATTCTAGACTAGGTTGCTAGACACTGGGTCAACTTAGAAAATTGGTGTTTTGATTTGATTGGTTTATCCCGAGCGGAATCACGACCGGGTGATTTCTATTCTTTAGACTGTAAGAAACCATAGAGACAGTAGGTGTTTTGTGACCCGATTGGAATATCCCGGAAGGACTTAGGATCGGGTGATCTCTATTGTGTTTAGACCTGAAAGAGATCGAAAAAACAGGTGACCTAGGTTTGGTTCAGCTTTCTCTTATTGCCCATGAGAAGCTTAGAAAGAGTGGGCCAGGTTGACAGGGTTTAGCTCGGCTCTCTTAATTGCCCATGAGAAGCTTAGGAAGAATGGGTCAGGTTGACTGGATTTAGTTGTTTTGATGAACGGTATATGCTAAGGTTTGACTTAGTGAGTCACGACCTAGTGACTCGGTCCTAGACTTAGGCTTTTAAATGAGTTGGTGAGTGGTGTTTACTAAGTTTTGACTTAGTGAGTCATGACTCAATGACTCGGTGAGCCACGACTCAGTGACTCGGTTCTAGACTTAGGCTTTTGAATGGGTTGGTGAATGGTGTTTGCTAAGGTTTGACTCAGTGAGTCATGACTCAATGACTCAGTGAGCCACGACTCAGTGACTCAGTCCTAGACTTAGGCTTTTGAATGAGTTGATGAGTGGTGTTTGCTAAGGTTTGACTCAGTGACTTGATGAGTCATGACTCAGTGACTCGGTCCTAGACTTAGGCTTTTGAATGAGTTGGTGAGTGGTGTTTTCTAAGGTTTGACTTAGTGAGTCATGACTCAATGACTCGGTGAGCCACGACTCAGTGACTCGGTCCTAGACTTAGGCTTTTGAATGAGTTGGTGAGTGGTGTTTTCCAATATCCTGTGGAAAACT
>JAYJMB010038448.1:18173-33298 GCA_036873735.1 Pouteria campechiana | reverse complement strand
GCATCTATGTGTCGATTCAGCATCTCCAAGAGTTCTGAGTAGTCTTTTGGGGGCCATAGGTGTAGCTGGTATCTGACTTTCGGGTCTGCAATTTCACTTTAGAGTGCTGCTGCCGCGATATTGTGGTCTAGCTTTTCCATATCTAATGTATATCGATTAAATCTACCCACGTATTCTCGGAGAGTCTCGTTCTCCCTTTGCTTTACCATCATCAATGACTTCACTGTTCTTTTCTACCTCCGTTGAGCTATAAAACACTTTCGGAAGCGCTTTTCTAGATCACTGAAGGATTTGATGGATTCTGGTGTTAGAGTTTGATACCAGGATAAGGCTGCTCCTTTGAGTGTTGGCGGGAACGCGTGGCATTTAATGGCGTCAGAGACCCCTACGAGGGTCATCTGACCATCGTATCTGGCAAGGTGATCGTCGGGATCTGAGGTGCCATCATAACCTTCTAGGGATGACATTCGAAATCCTTTGGGAATTGGCTCTTCCAGGATTTCCAGGCAAGAAGGGGAGCGTTTTGCCGATGCATGCTTCTCTGGCCATCCTTAAGTGTTCCGTTTTTTCAGATTTGTGGCATCATCTTCAGGGAGTTTTCTTATTCCGGGGTGCGAAGATGCTTTTCTTTCTTGATCGTATTCAACCTGCTTCTGAGTTGACTCCAATATAGTATGGACGGTGTTTGCTGGGTTGCCGGTGGGAGCATTCGCGATGGGCGTGTTTTCAGCGTTTGCCAGATATGGTCTGTGTACACCAGGCAGCTGCGCTCCCAACGTGGGAGCGGTGAGATGGGCACCGGCTCCGTCGGGATCCCTGGGTCCATGTGCTGTCGGACCTCTCTGATGTTGGGGGTGAGGCGGTGGCAGGAGTGCTTCTGCCGCAGCGGATCCGCCTAGATTGTTCCCTTGTTGCATTAATTATTGCATCATCTCACGCATCATGTGCTGCATCGCCTGTTGACTTATTGGGCTGGGCTGAGTCAACAAGTCTCTAGGCGGTGACACTGTGTTGTTCTGATTTCACATGGACGACGTGTTGTTAACGACAGCAGGGAGAGAGGAAGCGTCGTTTGTGTTGTTTATAATGTCGTCCGACATCTTTTTGGATTTTTGAAACGCTTCCCACAGACGACGCCAATGTTTGGATAATTCTCAAACGGTATGCTGATGCAGCTTTCGAAATCTTCCCTCCTTAATCCTGCAAGACTAGAACACAGATTAGAGGAAGCCGGGAGTGTTCCCGGCGTGAACACTCCGATGCTCAAGTTAGTATGCGGGGTTTTTAGAGGGAGGATGGAATGAAAACGAGTGAGTCTGGCTGGGATATATACCTGGTCCGTATTTATAGATGAGCGAGGGGTGCAGTCGGGAGTCTTGCGATTTGGTATGCAGAGCGAACTAAGAAGTTTACTTAGATGAGGGATCTCTGGGATGTGCATCCTGACATTTGGATTTCGCGGGATTTGGGAGAGGTCCCCAGAAAGAATAATATTCTGACGTGGCGAGTTGCCAGCTCGACAGCTGACATGTGTTAGAGTTCCCTAACAATTTATATATTTATTTTCATTATCTCTACATTTTCAATTATTTACACAACTCATATATAGAATGAATATGAATGGTTGGATCCTACGGGTGCGCATGATTGGATCAATAGAAAAGTAGAAAAATATTTTCTCGAAAGAAATCATGTAAATAGAAAAAAGTAGTGTCCACGAAGTAAGAAATAAAGAAAAACTAGGAAGACGTTTCGTTTGAAAGATAAAATCAATGAGAAAAATATGAGTTTAAATGTAAACGAAACGTCTTCCTAGTTTTTTTTAGAACAATTTTACCTCGTGGACAATTTTCTTTGAGCTCCCCTTAATTATTATATGTAAATTATAAATTTCACTTAAATATATTTATTCAAGTATTAGATTGCAACTTAAAAAAAGGCATAACTAAGGAAGGAACCTTTCTTACACCCTTTTCCACATATTTGACTGGCTCTTAATTAGACTCTTCTGAGTATGTTTGTGAATGGGGAAAGGATACAAGAGAAAAAGAATTTAAAAAAGTAAGAAAAAAAGAAAAAATGATGAGATGTAATTAAGAATAATGATTAAATAGTGAATATAGACAAAATAGGTATGGCTTTTATATGAAAAGATGTAAAATAATAATTAAAAATATAGATAATAATAAAAAAGGATGATTGTTTGGTAATTAAATTGTCAACTCACATTAAGAAAATATGTTAAAAATGATGAGAAGACGTAAAAAAAAATTCCACCAATATAAACTTGGAACAACATGTGGACATTATTAATGGTTGAAGTGATAACCTAACTGATAGAACTTAGATAAATGATAGGATAGGATTTTGATGATTGATTGGCTGTGAATATATATGGAAAGGTGACATTGACACTGGCTAGTAGACTAGTTGTCTGGCGGCATGCTGGGCGTGGGACAGCAATGGGGCTCAGGATCTAGTGTACCTTCATAAAGGTGAACATTAATTGGTTGCTAGTGGAGGTGGGCCTTCATAAAGGTGAACCTCATCCAAATGTCAACCTGTGGTCCTCGGATAGTCTCGTAGAAATGATGAACAGCTAGAATCATAAAAGGATTTCTGTTAAGAGGCTACCTAATTAGCCAATTAAGAAAGATAAACAGAGCATCTCCCACCTTACTATCCATGCGGTGTCCTGTACAACATATCTGTGATCATCAGGTGGGATTAACTGGATACCAAGCACCATGTTTATAGAGGTTGCATGAGAAAATCTAAAAATGTACAAGAAAACCCCTAATAAGCTTACTATTTTTAACACGGTTTATCATTTTTCAAATAAAACACCGGGGTTTCCCTACTTCACAGTGGCTGATGATTTCTATTCTCATGGACGAAATCTGATGGTTTTGCAAACGCAACTATTTGGGAAGCTAATGGTGGCACTAAAACCAATAGAACACAATGACAGGTAAAAGAGAAGAGGGAGAGGAGGGGGAGAAAAAAAAATCATAGCCTTTAATTTACCTAAGGAAACCCACTAAGGTCGTGAAGGTGAAAACGTAAGGTGGGCTCACAAGGTGGAAGCAGCTTTTTGACTTTTCAAAAATACAATAATAATGCAATCCTATGGTAGCACAATAGCACCATGTAAAGTTGCCCAGTTTTGAACGTTTACACCATCTCACACCGGAAAAATGCTTGCGGAAATCATGGTGCGTGGCTCTTTTAACAACCTGCAATTTAAAAATATGTTTATGGTAGAGACGTTTGCGCCGGCCAAAATGCTTGGTTTTAGACCCATGAGGATGCATTTTTTTAATCTAATATTTCATTTATCATTATCCATACTATTTGTTGAATGGGAAACAATTCGAAGGAATGGTTCCTTTAAAATTTTAAAAAAATCTTTATGGTTTTAGCTATTATAAATAATAAAATGAAATTAAATCCTTTTATTTTACTTAACATTGTTTATTTAGTAATTCAAAGATTATTTAAATAAAACATTTAAGTAGACCTCAAATTAACATCATCTAAGAGTTAATATTCATTCTTCAATTTTTGTTTATTTCTTATAAGACCCATACAAATATAATTACATATTCATACATTTGAAAGTCTTTATCTTATGTTAACTTATGATTCTATCTTATAAAATTATATAAATATTTTTATATTTTGTACATAATTTTATATATTTTAAAATGGTATAGCCCACATAAGCCTTTGATCAAAATGATTTCACATATTTTAATTAAAGTAATTATGGTAAGTATGATAGTCAGATTAGATTTTATTTAATCATCTTTAATTAAGTTAAAAATAATATCTTTTTGAAAATTGTCTTATTTAATTAACTAAACATCGCACCAAAGTCTATCTAGCAAAATCCAAAATTCTTTTCAAAAAATTTATATCGAATGATTAACATCTTTCAAAAGCCACTGCGTTTTGGGGATTGTGCTGGAGTCTCGGGATCGCGGGTCATTGGAATTGGAAACTTAACTTTTAGCATGCACTTGCTGTTGGGGATCTAAAAGATAATGCAGAAGCTGCGAGGCAAGTCCAGCAACAAATCCAGCAAATGATAGATTACAAATCAACTCCTGCCGAACAGCTGTATCTTTGAACGGCATCTGCATGGGGACCGATTTTCATGAAATCTTTTTACTTTAGCTCCGCCATGGGTGATTTGGTGAAACCCGATCCTAATATCGTGTTTGATTGAAATAATTGAAATCATTTCGATGAAAGGCTTATGTAGCCTCCACCATCTGGTAATACATAAAATTATGGGTGAAACACAAAATTACTTAGATTGATTTTCTTTAATATTAGTGTGACGACCCATCCCAGGATGGTAATGCCTTGTTAACAGTATGATGGATTTTTTCAAGATCTATCACACTTGAATGATTAATATATCACAACAAAACACTAATAGATTAATAGTGAAAAGAAAAAAAAGGATGCAATTCATAAAAAAGCCTATTACATCTAAATTACAAAAATTTCTAAACATATCTGTAATAGAACATAACATTTATTTAATATATCTCAAATAAATTCAATTAAAATAAGTTAATTGAATGTTTTTAAAGTCAGCAATCTTCCATCAAAAGCCTTACTTTTGTTGAAATGGACCATTTGTAAGAGGAAATAAGGGGTTGAGTACAAAACTCAATGAGCAGAAATTAAAATCTTAGCACGTGTGTTAATTAAAAATCTATATAAGTACTAATTTTTATATTCCTCTTAATATATTAATCTTTTAATCCAATTTAATATATCATCTATTGGATAATTATTTCTAATAATCATCTAACTAATTTAGTAGACTACAACTTCCAATCTAGGGAAGTAAATTCTCAATCATTGGTTATGATTCCATCAAACTTTATGATCTGATTATAATTTAGAAAATCTGACTTATCCAATGTGTACAAAAGGTCCAAAAACCCATAAAAATTACTATCTGATCGTTTAAATCGAAGATCGGGAGGTGCTAAAATGAATGGACGAAATTTGGCCATCCGGCCGGCCATCACTGGCGTGATTTGGCGGCGCCACTGGCGCGTCTTGGCCGGCGATGGCGAATCCCACCTAAGTCAAAGGCCTAGGCTCAGTCGTGGGTTCTGGCGCTGGGCTCAGCTCGCGCTTGGGCCTCAGGCGCATGCTAGTCTGGCACGTGGGTTGGAGTTGGACTTGGCCTATTCTCTAGGCCCAGTTGTTTGGTGTGAGCTGAATGAAGAAGGGACACTAGGCTAGGCTCTGGCCTGCCCGACCGTCCTCTCTCATGCGGTGAACAAGGGCAGGGGTGGGAAGCCATGGCAGGGATGCCGGATCTGATTTTCCAGTGTCCGGATTCACTTAGAATCTGATTTTTTTTAAGGTTTCTAATTTCCTATAAATTCTAAAAACTGGTTTCTTAATAATTAAGGCATATATTAAATTTACAGTCGGGTCCACTATAGTTAATACATGCAATCTAATTCAAGGTCTCAAATTGTAAAATCTGATGGGATTAATAATTTATTGGCCTAAATAAATATTCTAATGACCAATATTAATCCATGAAAATCTAATAATCTGTTGGCCAAAATAAATATTTTAATGGCTAGCATTAATCCATGAAAATTTGAGGTTACCTTAATCTAAGTATAATCATATTAGTCAATGTTTTGATTATACACAACCCTGCATATAACTACACATCTACTGCATAAATGCACAAAAATCTACAACTCACACAACACATGTAATTTGTCCATGTAAAACCTCTATGCATTCAAACCACTTCTAATGCATCCCAACTATTCTAATGCATTTACGCTATCTAAATGACATGTGCGTAATTCCAACATTGTGATCGTTCATCATACCATGATGTGAATGCCATCTGACACACTACACATACAAGAATATAAAATTCTTTTCAGAATTCTACTTTAACAATAATTCCAATTCACATATACTTATCTATGCTTGAGTCCCGTGAATAATAAAGGGTGAATCTCATCTGATGCATTGCATAAAATCTAATGCAATTTATTCTAAAATCACGATAGTTTAATCTTTCTAAATATGATATAAAATCTAACAAAATAGAATATATAAATCATGCCTTAAGAATACTTCTGAATCATTCCAAGGAATCAAAATTTTGAATTTATAATTCTAATACATGTATTTAATTTATTTAAATCATGTATTCAAATCTCCATTATATCTAGCATATTAATTCATACCAAATCTAATTAATATGCTCTCTTTAAATGAATCTATGTATTAATCAATCAATGCATGTATAAATCTAATGCATAAAACCAAAATATCTATTTTATGCATTACCCTCTTTGCATTACTCATTGAAAAGTCTAAATAATGCAAAATATTTCCACTTAGAGATTCAGAGATCAAATAAATAAAACTGCAAATCGCTTTTCTTGATCAAAGATCTCCCACCACAACTCTGCCTCATTTCTCCTTTCTCCCTCTCCTTTCTCTCTTTCTAGTTGCAACCAAAGTTTTTCCCCCCTTTGTTTGAAACCTTCCTTGCTTAATACGGGAAAACTTTTTTTTACTCATAACTTAACCGGGATTCTCTCCCCATGTTACGTATGATAAGGATAAGGCTTAAATTTAATCAAATTCTTATAATTCTGAACTCAAACCCTTGACCTCTACTCTTATTAACTATGGTTCTAACCATTCGAGCTACCCAAGTTGCTAAAATTTAAATAATAATTAAATCTTTTAAATCTCTATTTTTATGGTCAATATGTCAATGATCAAAAATTCAATCTTTGCCACATCAGTATAAAAGGACAAATTACATTATTTTTTTTTACGAGTTATTACATTTGTAATGACCTGTTGCCACACTGTTGATGTATTATTTACCTTGGACCATCACAGTCCTCACAGCTTTGCCCCCCTATGGTAGTGTTATTAAAATTGGATCGGACCGACCAGTCTAGACACAGGTTTGATTAAGGCCGGTCCTGTCCAATGTTAAAAGATCAGAAGAACTGGACGAACCGTAGTTTGATTGGTGAACCGGTCTAACCTGGTTCGTCCTTAAAATTAAAAATAAAAAATGAAAAGTGTCTCTCTCATCTCTCCCAACTGCCTTAAGTCTCAAACTGAGAGCACCGCTCCCCTCTATCAACTACCTTCTGCGTCGAAGCAAAACCCAAACCTTTCCACTGCTGGCTATCTTTCCCTCTGTATTCGATCACCGACTTCCTCTCCAGCCCCATCATAAATTGAGAATAGAGTCAACAAACCCTCTTCCTTTTGCCCCACCACCCTCTATGCTAAATCCAACAACCCATTCTAGCGCCCACTACCTCTCCCTCTCCGTCTCTGGTTGCCGAATCCCTCTCTTGCCCTGCCGTAAATCATGAATAGATCCTCTCTCTCCGTTTTCATTTATCTTCCCTCGGTTTGGAAATCCTATGCTTGGAAGCGGAGAACTGAAGGTGTCTAACACCCTGAAATTGATGCCTATGGCACCAGCCGGTCTTCAGACATTCCAATTCTCTATAGCTTCCAAGGGTGTAGATGATCGTGGAGGTGATGATTCCAAACTGAGGGATTTCTTGGATTTCATGGAGAGTCTGAAAAATTATGAGTGAATAACCATGCCCAGAGGTGGTGGGACGGACATCGACGATGGTTTTGATCTGGGGTGAATTAGGCTTTTGATGGAATGCTTGGGAAATCCTCATTTCAATTTCAAGGTAGTTTTCTTTTAGCACATTACAACACATGTGCTCCTTAGATAAGCTTTGAAAATGTGAGATGGTGTTCGAGGAAAGGCTTGGATTAATTTCATATATTAATTTTTAATAATTTTTATTTATATAATACATTTACATATGTAATATAGATTTCTCTTATGGGCAAGGGCTGCCATTTTCCAAGCATTAATTATAGGCGCCAAGGGTCGAGCACTTCTTTCATTGGCACAACAAGAGAGAGGGGGGAGTAGGCGGGAGGCCCTCCCTTCGTGAAAGCGACTCCACTCAGTTCAGCGGTTGAGATAGCCGCTCTTTTTGATGGTGATGTGCGGATTCACAACCAAATACTGGTAAACAGTCCGGACCACTAAATTCCAGATCCTTTTAGGTCAATCCATCTTAGCCTTTAGTCTTAGCTTGGTCGGAGACATGGTTTTGACTTAACCACTGAAGCACTAGCCTTTGAACAATACCCAATGTCAATTCAATCACAAACATCTTTGGCTAGTGCATCCCTATATAGTGGCCTTGCCACGGCCGTGGTATCCCATTATTTAATAACATAATTATTATATTAATAAAAAAATTATAATATTTATATATTTTTAAAATTATTAAAATTTTATGATATTATAGTTAAATTATGATGATGTCATGGTTCAAACTGCTTCAATTAAATGGTTCAACCGATTCGAATCGAATCAGCTCATTGACGGATTCAATTATTGGTTCGGTTATGATAACATTATTCTGTGGTTGATGCTTATTCAACTCCCATAAAAGCCGCCTCCAATAGGTTTTCACAAGGTCCACCACATATAAATATTAAAACTCCCTCCTCACCTGGGCAATGTGGGATATTACAATTAGTATAATATAAAATTTAATAAACTCATAGATTCATATTCAAGGCAGATTTTCAAATGTTGTGGACTACCAAAGCTTTTACCATGATGATATTTATATTCCTGAAGATAATTTTTGAAGCTTACTTTATCCCATCATTCTCTATAGCCTAAAATGAAAAGGTTCAATATAAATTTTCATCCAATTGATTGCCATTTTTGGTTAGTTTCCCAATCAAATATCAAATTGACTTACATAATCCAATCCTTAAGGGTTCATTTGGATGTGTTATACACCTCCCCTACACAACTTTCAGGATTAATGTGATATCTTAACACCATAATAACTCTACTTTTTCACATAATTACCTATATTTTTATTCATTTTCAATCATTTTCTTTTACTCTTCATTAAAAACTTATCTTCTCTACTTAACTTTTCTAACCCATTCCCCACGTAATACCTTGCATTGCTAACACACGTGCGCCTTATACACCCCATCCAAACAGAGCTTAAGGTTTAATTCTCTAATTAAACATTTCAGGTACTTTATATCTATCATCAAACTAAATAAATTTTACAGACCCCTTAAGTCATTAATTGAGATAATTTTTTTACATCTTAATTAGACAAGTAGCATTAATAAATAAATAAATGGATTAGAATTTAAATTGCTCCTCTTAAGTTTCAAACCGAGTATTTTCACCATAATTGCAATGCAAAAGTTTCTACCATACGCGGTTACATTACATGGTATATCATCACACTTTTCACCAATTTACATTATCTATGATGAAGAGGTAAAAGAGAGATGCCTTCATCCTGCACAAATATTCATATTTGTAGATACACCTAAACATGAAGATCATTTATTGTAGAAAGGAACAAGCCAATCATCGTTTGGGTGAAAACCAACATACTTTGAAGTTTTGGCCTACTCAACTAGGTCTGCCTTATTTTTCTGCCGGGCGGTCTTAGGAGCAATACCAAAACCATGCATGCACCACACCTCAGTTGGGAAAATATAAGTATTGTAGCAACTTCCAAAATGCATTAATTTTCCATAATTAATGAAGGTCCATTTCTGGAATCGGGATACCTTACAATATTGCTGTAACTGCCAACAAAGAAATGCCACTTTAGCTGATTTTGTGGAGGAGAGAAGTAATAAAAGATGGTGAAACATTAAATCTAAATTCTCCCTTGGAAATTTTTAAATACGAAAATTACTGAAAAACGTAGACATAAGAGGAGTTAATTATATATAGAAGAAGATTCTGCATTTTTTATAAATTTGAATAATTTTTTTATATTTTAAGATTGTGATAAAAAAATCAGGAAAATCAGTTACTTATGTAGATGGTAAAATAAAAAATATATATTATAACATTTTTTCAAATCATGTAGCCCACTTGTGTATTGTATTATTATATTTTTTAAATATCTATCTACGTGTGTTTATCTATGAATTTGATTAAAAATACATAATAATATGTTTCAAATAACCAGTTAATATATTGATGGTTTAGACTGAAGTAATTTTCTTGGCTTACATAGAGAACCAATGATATATGTTACCGAATAATTTATATTTTTATTATATATACTAAAAACCTCACTTTCACGTCAATCTCCACCTGGAGTGGAGTGCTCTACCTTGTACTCTCTTAAGTGATGGTTTAAGGCCGTTTTCAGCGTTAATTATAGCTATCTATTTATTGGTCACTTGTGGTGGTTCAGAAAAAATCATCAGGTGAACATGCAATGACATTTTGCTTATTCTGAGGGAGCTCTTGAATAATACACTGTCTAGATGTTTAACCAATTTATTTTTTACATTCAGAAAATAAATAATATCTATTATAGTTTGAGCTAATTATATTAATCTCTAAAGCGTAATTATGCCTTCCTTTTTAAGGCCTATAACCCTCAGTTGTATACCAGCTGCATGCATTCAACTAGAATAAAAATAAAAATAAAAAGATATATTTGATGATATTTTCTTTTATTTTTTAAAATATTTTTACCTAAATATATCTCGTTTACGATGACGTGGCATTATATGAGTGGGTAGCAGTAGCGTCTCACACAAGGGATCCGCATTACCCTTTCGGTCATGATGGTGCCCGTCCACATCCGCTGCGCAAGCCATAAATCCATGAGCAGGGCGTGTGCCTGCCACACGCCTCCAAATCCAATTCTCAGCTTCCGTTGCTTCTTCTGCTCATGGCCGTCTTCGAACAATCCCCTGAGCAGCCATCCAGCAACGTCGAGAGGGCACAATGGCTGAGAGCCGGGATGGTTTCAACGGCCTCGCTGATGATGGGAGTGGCAGCTGTGAATGAGGATGCTAAAGCCATGATCATATCCGGGTTCGCAGTGCTGGTAGCTTGGGCCTGTAGCATGGTCATGGACAAGTTCGTGTCGGTTTACTCACAGCTGGATATAGAAGTGGCCCAGATGAAGCGAGAGAAGAAAAACAAGGATGTGAGCAGCAAGAGCGAAGAAGGAGAGGGTGGTGAGGTGCAGTTGCCAAGCCCAGTACAGGCAGCGGCAGCGTCTGTTCTAGCGTTTTCTGTGGGGGCTATGGTGCCACTCCTGGCTGCTGTGTTTATAAAGCATTATAAGGTGAGGTTGGGGGTGGTGGCAGCAGCAGCGACCGTTGCTTTGACAGTGTTTGGGTGGCTGGGGGCAAAGCTGGGTAAGGCGCCTATGGGAAGGTCTTGTTTGAGGGTGTTGGAGGGTGGTTGGTTAGCAATGCTAGCCACTTTTGGGATTATGAAGCTTTTTGGTACTCATGAACTGTAAAAAAATGGTCACTTACTGGTCTCCAGTATGGCATGGAATTGTTGTTCCTTTCCCTTTTCCCCGCTTGTTGGCGGAGTTTGCAAGTTGGCTTCACATGGAGGGTAGTTGTTTTCCTTGTTTCCTTGTTCATCATGAAAATAAGGAAAACAACCATCCTCCATGTGAAGCCAACTTGCAAACTCCACCAACAAGCAAAGAAAAGGGAAAGAGATGGATATTACACTTTTCAGGCAAGTTCATCTTTCCATTTGAAAAAGGCAAAGGAAAAAAAGATTAATCGCCCAGTTCTTCCTAAAATTCGAGACCTAACATGGGGACTTTGCATGAGAATATTCAGACCTATGAAATGTGTGGCACGAAGAATGGGTTAATTTGACAATACCTACACAAGTGCGATGACTGATCTTACATCCTTACATGTACTAAATGTTTAAAAAGTAATTAAAACAACCATTATTATTAAACTAGTTGTTTTTTATAATGAAGCTCTTTGTTTTTATTTTTTTTAGCAAAGCCAATTATTTGTTGCTGCGTCAGAAAACTCCTGATGCCACACTACACGCAAAAAAGATCTGGATTGGGCATGCAATTGAGCATTCTTGCTTTTTTATGACCATGCGTGTGGCGTGAAACCTAAGTACTTGATTGTGTACAACGTAAGGAATGCATTTGGCTTGCGTATTTGAACTCTCACTGAATAGATACTGGTTAGAAATGCGTATGATGCGTCTCTTTAAATTGAAATTTGGATCCGACTCTTGCGGCTGCGATATGAAAATGGGATTTTTGCGTTAATTACAATGCCCATAGATTTTGTTTTGTAAGAAGCATCGCTCTAAAAAAATACTTATTTTATGTTCATATGGTCAGTAACGAATTAGGGTGTGTTTGAATGAATACAAACTCCTGCATTAGGGTAGGTATTTATTACACATCTCTAATACACAATCTAATACACCCTATAACCAAGCAAAGTATTAGCAAATACACCTTATATATTAATCATTATTCTTACTTTTTAATAATTTTTTATCCTTTTTCACCTTTGTTCTTCTAATTATCTATCAACCTTTTCTAATATATAACTTAATACACAACACTCATTATGTTATTTTATCTTTTTCTTATACACCCCAATAAATAAATCATACACGCCAACCTTAGCCATTGTATTAAGGATCTCTCCGTATAATTGAAATTTTTTAATGAAAAATTTTATCCTATAAGAGTTTTAACTTCTATTCAATTAAAATAGAATTCAATCTTTACTGTTATTCCTATCTTTTCTACTATAAATTCTATCTTATCTTCCCCTGTTAATCTAATTATATTTTTCAATTGTTATTTTATCTTTATTTATTCTTATAGTTAATCTTTACCTTATTATCTCTTTAACATTAATTTTTCTATTAAGTACGTATAGTTTACAATCCTTGATATATACACACACACAAAAAAAAAGATTTTTTTAAGTAAAACATTTTCTACACTTATAGCATTATATAATTGTCCTAATATCTTCACTTTTTCATCATTATTTATCTTTACCACTTCAAAGTTCATTAATTTTGTCTTCATTCTTGTATTATCTTTCGTTCTGCTGATATTATTTTCTCCTTTTTTTAACAGAAAATGTTATTTGCTCCTGCGAGCATTCGAATTTTGAGGTTGATGCAGAGAATTCAATCTGTTGCCATAATAGACAACTTAAATGGCATGGATCGTTCCATTTAAAGGCCTTTGAGAGGGATAGGCAATATGCATGGCCTGCATCGCTCCGTACACTCCACTAGTATGAACAACCATTTATAAAACAACTGATTGGATTGTCGCAGCATTCAGATCAACTGACTTTAGGAGAAATGGCCACTAACAAGTGCCTGGCGTGCATTGCATGGATGGTCTACATCCAAAATTGCAGTCTGGCTAGCACATCGATGGTCTGTAGCCATGCGTATTCACTCGATGCGACTTCTATATATTGGGGCATGCAAGCTATTTTGGCACGATGCAAACCATTTAATATTTTTTGTTCATGATTTAAATTTAATGTAGTAATAAACTTAAAATTTGGTGAATTATTCAAGTTAAAAATAAATATAATATTAAAAATTTTATTATATGAAATCCGAGTGTTTGAAAAATAAAATTCATATCTTCTATTTTCTTATGCTATTAATCAAATGTAATCGTCTAAAAAATCGTATGCATAGGTTTTCTTTCATCTCTCCAAGAGGAGAACGTTTGTGCTTGCGATTTCAACCATAGATTTTATAATAACGAAATTGCGTTTTTTCATAATTAATATTTTAACCTAAACTGTATGACAAGCGAAGGCCGTCATTTTAACATTTATTTAAGTAAATGAGAAAATTTTATTGGTTTTTTATGTTAAATCTATTAAAAATGGATTTTATTATAATATTTGTTTTTTGGTGAAAATAGTTATTAGTTAGAGGTATTATTTTATTTTTGATTTAAAATAGGTAAAAATAAGTTTTTGATGGTTTAAACTGCATTCTATCAAGTAGGGATGGGATATCCGCCGCTGTAGACTTGTAGAGCGTCCACTTTTAGCTTCACGTTGGCAGGTTAATCTCTCTCTTGTGAAACGTTTGGTTGGCAAGTAATCGCATCCCTTCTCTTAGCTGTCCTTTTGGTTTCCTCCAGAGAAGCAATCACCCAGATTTTATGGTGCTGTCGCCCATGCCAAACTGAACCCTTTGCCAACATATGACTCCTTCAGCCCTGCGAAATGGGTCTTAGATGAAATAATTTAAGGCCTCTTCTAAGGGTATAAATGCCTGGTAGCATAAAACTCTAACCATCTAAATATTTTATTTAAATAATATTTAAAGTTTTAAATAAATAAGTAGTATTAAGTAAGATAAAAGGACTGAGTTTCATTTAATTATTCATAATAAAAAAATAAAAAATTTCTTCGGTATCTTAGACAAATCATTCCTTTGGACCATTTGCCATATTTAAGTACAAGTAATTGATTAGGAGTATAATAGAAAAATATATTTAAAGTACAGAGCAATAAACTGGGAGCTGATGTTAACTAAGTAATTAATTACAGACACAATAGATTAGCTTTTTTTTAGAAATGTGAAGGATAAGAATTAGAAAAATTATAAATAATAACGAAAAGAGTAATTTTGTTGTAGGTAATTACCAATAAAAAATAGCAAATAATCCCTATCCAAACACATCCTTACTTTAGAAGTATAAGCTTAAATATATAAAAAAGATTAACAAACTTCAGTCGGTATATTACGTATTACCTATAAAAGTAGCACACAAAATCTAAAAAAAAATGAAGAGCATAGAGACTAATATTACCCTCATTATTATTTATATCGAAAAAGTCATTTTTTTCACACGTTTCTGTGAGAATATGGGCAGCCAATCGTGGCACAAAAACCAATAAAATACCATGAAAGGGAAAAGAAAAGAGAAAAAGCAAAAAGAGGTGGCTTGGATTGGAAAAAGAACAACAGGGCCCAGTTTAAAAAAGCCGAGTCTTAAAATTAACCCGGTATCAGAGAAGCCCACTAAATCCATGAAGGTGAAAACGATATGTGGGCTCAAAATGTGGGCAAGCTGCTTTTCGGCCACAAAAATAAAAAAGAAATCCAATCCATCGTAGCACAATAGCCCGTATGAATCTGCCAATTTTGCATGTTTAGACCACCTCACACAAGAAAACATGTGTGCGGA
>JAYJMB010038448.1:0-18073 GCA_036873735.1 Pouteria campechiana | reverse complement strand
TCGTAGCACAATAGCCCGTATGAATCTGCCAATTTTGCATGTTTAGACCACCTCACACAAGAAAACATGTGTGCGGAAATTTCCACATGACTGCAAATTTTCAATTCAGAAATTAGACTTCCTAGAGATTTGATTATGCGAGTGCAATCTGGAATTTGACTGGGGAAACGTGCTAGAAATTCTAAGATAAGGCTGCTGGGCTGGAGTTGATTTGTTGTTATATCTCATGGCTGGATTTGCCTAGCAGCTTCAATTGAAGCGCCACGTTATCTTTTGGATCCCCAATGGCAAAAGCTGGCTGAAAGGCTAGTTACAATTCCAATGACCTGTAATCCCGAGGTTCCTACATCATCCCTAAAACGCAACCTCTTTTTAAGGATCTTAATCGTTCAATGTAAATGTTTTAAGATTTTGGTATTTAACCTGATAGATTGTTGGTGAAATGTTTTTAGGGCCTTTGGCCTTCCGGTGAAATTTAAGCTCATTTATATATAGAGTTTTTTTTTTTTCTAAATGCTCTGAATTAAAGTTTCAATATAAAAGCCAAAAATCAGTTTTTACAGTTTTCAAAAAAATGCATAAATGTTTCAGCTAAACAGACCTGTATAAAATAAAAGCGTATTTTGATATCAAAAAGTACTGTAAAGCTTCAAAAACACATGGCCAAACAAGTGCATAGTTGTCCATGGGTGTGTTCGGTTTGAAAAAAATTAGAGAGAAAGTAAAACAAAATGAAAAAGATGGGTGATAATATGAGTAAATTAAAAATAAAATAGGTTGTCTTTTTTTGAAAAAAAAAAGAGGTTAAGTAACGATAGAAAAAGGTAGATTAGTTTTAAGAGAGATAAAAAAGTGACTTTTATGTTTCTTTTTCCATACCATATACACCTTATACTTAACATCATGCGGAAGGGAGAATTAGATCTGCTTGAATATACATGGAAAGTAGAATTAGAAAAGACTAAAAAAATGAAAGAAAAATATAATGTCACAATATTGAGAAAAATAATTAAAAATAAAACAAATAAATATGAAGTTAATAGGCCTTTTAATGGAAAATAATAAAGGGTGATGGTTGAGTATGTGTATTAATGAAGGAAAATGTGAAATTATTAAGTAGTTAAAATACTAAATCATATAAAATGTGATGAAAAAAGAAAGTAAATTTTTTTCACACCTTTTCCATTATCCGAACATACCCAAATAATAATAATAATAATAAGTCAAACATTAATTTAGGTTATACATAAGAATTAAAGAGTGATTTTGTTGTTGAAATTATTTTGAAATTATAAGTAAATTACATTACGCTGCATATTACATACATCATTAAATACGCACTGTTTACTAGATTAAGAAAGAATGAAAATTTCACATGCTTAAAGATCAGGGGCAAAGTTATGGTTTTCGTAACAAAACTTAAATTTAAAATTTAAAATTTTTATTTAGTACGATCCACATGAACGCGCTATTTAAAAGTTTCTACTCGCAAAAATTCAATAATATCCAAACTACTCCGTACGCCCGAAACATCTTTGGCCCCACTTTAACCATATTCCGCGAGGAATGTCGCTTGTTGGATGAAAACCAGATCAACGGTTCATATGGTTGATACAATACCAACAGCCTCTTTTCACTTTTCAGCGATTATGATTTACCGTTTACATGACGTCAGGTTAATGATGGACTAATCCGTCAGTGCGAGGAGAATTCTCGGTAAGGATAAAAGTGTGGGAAGTGACTTCCATGCTCTGGAGTTGAACGATAGATGATGCGCCGGAAAGAATATTTACAGAATCTGCACCGTGGAAATCATACAGACTTCAATAATGAATCTCATAAATTAATTGCACTAGTATTCGGTCTTAGATGTGGGGTCGATTAGAGGTTTATCGCTCTATCACAAAGGAATTATCAGAATTTGAACGGCATGTCAACCTAAAAGCATCCCTAGGCCAGCAGAAATTGAGATGGTTCAATGTCTATTTTCCCTTTTTCTCTGGGACTTTGCTGAATTCGCGTTGATTGTAGCGTGCGGAACCTCCCGCGTATCAACAGCCAAGAGCTTCAGGACGATGAAATAACCCTCATTAAAAAAGAGAGAACTTGTTCTTGGGCGGCGGCCAGTTTTCCGCGGCACGTGACGGCAGCTTCCCTGCGAAAGCTAATGCGTGACTCCGCTCATCGAGACCGTCCAAATCAAAGGATAAAACTCTGTGGGATTGGAGTATATTGCGCGGTTGAGATCATTTCTAGCATATCAATACCCAATGGTTGGACGTCTAGATAACACGAACATGTGGCGGATTGAAAATGGTCAGACTGGGATTCGGTCACGATTCATGATGTTAATAAACTGCTCGGTGATAATCCTGCGTTTTCCAAGACCGTAGTTACCCTTCGGAATCAAAACAGTTGGCCGCACCATATGAATAAAATCAACGTCGTTCCTAGCATTGTCTTATATCGCCCATGAAAAAGCCAAATGCCAAAATAGCCCCATCCTAGCAATCGGGACACACCAAGATGCTTGTATGAAGCGGGTGGTCACCTCTGAAATCGCCTCCTTGGCCCCTCTTTCCCGCTTTTTCTTTTCCTGTCAGTTTCATTTCTTTTTTATTTCGCTTTCCTTCTTGCCTTTCTTTTCCTCTTTTTTTTTCATGCTCCAAGCCCTAAGGATAAACTGAAATCGCAATGACGTGTTAGAAACATATCAGACCAAATATCAGTCATGTACTTATTTGTTGTCTTTTTTTTTTTTTTAGGCTTACAGACTGATAGATAGACCAAGCAACGCTAGAACTCACAATCTTCAACTTAGGTTGGATTTGTTTCTTGGTTTTATACTTTGAATTTGATTGTGAGCTCAAACATTCAAATTTGGACTTGCTTATCTTAGTTCAAAATACGAGTCCAAGCTGCACAAATATCTTATCTGATCTCTTTGTTTGCTCAACTCGTAAACGTCACATCCCATGTGTCACTTGACAAGGCATTGGCAAGGTTCCGATTCAAAAGATCGCATCAGATTTTAATCTCCAAGAGCTTTTGCCTCCATACCTACCGATCAGTGTGCCCTTAAACAGTGAACGTGGCTTCCAAGTAAATCTAATAAGATTGGAGTTTTCTAAAATTCGTTTCTAATCTAGTAGATAAGTAACATCTCAATATTTCAATAGATAAGATGAATAATAAAACACCGGTGGACCCCAGCTTTGATAGATTGCAGAGCAGCTGCTTTCCCTTAAACAGCACACTGCACGTGTTTCAAGACACATCAAAAGCAACCAACCTCAATATTCAAAGACCACCTGTCTTAGTTGTCCACAAAAGTTTGGGCCCACAAGCTTTGCCATCAACCGAAAACATTGTTGCGCCCCCAAAAGTCCGCCAATAACCTACCTCCACATTCACCCCTGAGCAGGGCCCGAAAATATTTTTGTCTCAACCCTTCAGCACCAGCAAGTACAAATCCGCACGCGTGAAGTACGAAGGCACACGTGTGGGGCGAGGGCGTGATTAAGACGAGGGCGCCTCAATGGACTTTCTCCCTTTAATTCGGGTCAGGCGATTTCTCACGTCTTCTACTCTTCTTCCTCTTTGACTCATACTTACGGACGCGACTACGGAGTTAAATCTCGTTCTCTGTCCAGCCTCTACAATTTTTTTCCCTCTTCCCATTCTGCCCCTCCCGGTTTTCCGACGACCGCGGCCCCGGTCTCGTCTTCTCCTCCGAGACCGCCGGGCAGCTGTCTGAAAGCCGCCATCTCCCGCTCCTCTTCAGCTCTCCGAGAGAGAGAGAGAGAGAGAGAGAGAGAGAGAGAGAGAGAGAGAGAGAGAGGGTATTGATGAGAATCCACGAACGAGTCTGTCATCTATGATGACTGGATTGGCTAGAGAGGATCGATGCGGGCGGCGGTTTTCGGGAAAGCCTCTCACATGGAATGGAAGATCTTGCTAGCTTCTCCGGAAATGCCGACCGCGATGTCGTCGCCGAACAGGTTGGTTCTCCTCCTTTTCTCTTTCTCCGTTTCGCCCGTTTTCTTTGTCTTGCTTTCGCGTGCGTGGGGAGCTGATGTCTTTCGAATTGAGGAGTATTTCGTGTAACATTGATTTCTTCGGAATTTACTGTGATCGTTTGAAGCGATCGGCCGCCGTAGCAGGCTTTTATGACTTTTTCCGTTCTGGGTTGAAAAGAAATGATTTTGTCGTAGCTGGAGATAGCTGTGGATTTCGTTCCACGGTAGTATTTTATCGTGCATTTGGCCTTGCCGCAAATTGTGTGCGGAAAAGCAATTGCCAAGTTCAAATGCCTACCCGTCCTCTCTCCCATGTGTAGCGGATGTGATGTGAAAGGTTTGCACAGCACCAGAAATGTGTTGTAATCTTCTTCTTCCCTGCCTGATTTCTATTTCGGTAATTCTGCCATGTTCTGCATCTTGGCAGAAGAGGAAAGCCATACCCAAAATGTGCTTTTCCGTGTTGTTAGGAAAATGTAGGCCGTTCCATTTTGATTTGGTGCAACCCTAAATTTAGTCGGAGGCTTAAAGATATTTTGCATTCACATCCTTCCGTTGCTTCAGATATGTATGGGTAGCTGTTCCTTCCCTCTGGATTAGGTCTTGCTGATGTTGCCTTTTTACAAAGGGTTCAAAATTCATATCCCTATGGCAATTGTTGGAGAGATTTCATGGTCATACACTGATAGTAGACAGTTTGATTTTCACACTATTAATAACATTGGAGCTGCAGTTTTTTTAATACCTATTTTGGTAAAGTCAGGTCGGTTGGCAGAAAGTTGTGTTCTTAGGCTACTAAAAGACTCGAATTTGTCACAAGTAGTCCACTGTTTGTTCAAGGTTCACCATCTTGAGTTCTTATGTGTGAAACCATGATAATTTTCGGTACGCTCTTTTCATAGCATGTGATTTAAGGGTGGTGAATATCTGGCTGACTTCTATCATTAGACTGGTCATTAATAAGACTTTCAATAGTTGGATCAATCACAATACTTGCCAGTTTATATCTACTATTTCCTTTTGTTAAGTCATCAGTTCGCAATTTGAAATCTACAAAACATGGCCCTTAGGCTTTAATAGTTGGTTCCATCACAATTCTCGCCAGTTTATATTTACCATTTCCTTTTGTTACCATATCAGTTAGCAAATGCAATTACTACAAAACATGGTCTTTTAAATACTATAGGTTCCAACTATTAAGATGATGCTATGGTAGATTATTGGGCATTAACATTTTGTGCAAGCGAGATTCTTATGATTTGCTCTTTGGTGACTTCTTGCTTGCTTGAATGGCCTCCTCAAAATCTATCACCTCCCCCTGGGGTTTTTTGGTTATTATATTTTTATAACATTTTCATTTGGTGTTTATTTCTTTTTCCTTTTCTCCCCCTTAAAATAATTCTTCTCTTAATCTTCTAATGTTTTCAAAGGCATTGATTACTCTGAAGAAAGGTGCTCAATTGCTCAAGTATGGTCGCAAAGGGAAGCCCAAGTTCTACCAATTCAGACTTTCTAATGTGAGTATTCTGTTCAGTTTGCTTTATTTTAGTAGTTACATGGTGGTTATATTTTAGTATGTGTATAATGTGCTTCCTCTCTTTTTAGTAATCTTTAGTCAACAAACAGATACATGATGCTGATTTAAAATCCATGGAATTTGATTGGTTGTGTTAAGATAGATTCAACTATTAAGATGGTTATATTGAAGATTTGGGTAAAAATAATGGTCCAATGATCAATTTGATCACATCAGTAGTCAACTTGCATTATGAGAAATTTTAGGGACTGTCCTACGAGTCATAGAGTAACAACATTTGAGTATCCTTAGCAATTAACTCGATTTTGAATTATTAAATTGTATTATATTTTATATTTTCATCATTTTTCTTGGAGGTTAATCTCAAACAAATGGTATTTGTTTAGTACCAAATATTTGACTGTCTATTGGCTTTTTTTTTTTTTTCCAAAAGGGCCCAACATTGTACAAGTTTGACATTATTTGATAAGCTTTCTGTGAATTTTGGAGATATTTTGATATGTATGTATGTATGGATGGATGGATTTCTAAGGTTTCTAGTATATAGAGTTATGAGATTTGTTAATGTTTTATGGTTTCATAAGTCTTAACAAAAGTTATCTTTTTCTGTTGATGATACCGTGTTTGTTTCCAATCTGTCCTACTTCAATGCATCAGATGCTCACTTTGTATCATGGAGGAATTTCCTTGCGAATCTGTCATCCCTTTTGGATCTTCAATATTTATCATGGGAAACGATAACTGGTTTCTGGGGGAATTGGATTTTCTCAACTTGAGCTGTTCCACACTCTTCAACATTATGAATCGATTTCTTTTATGTCTTTGATTTGAATTGTATTTTGAGATTCCAGTTGAAACATCAATTTGCTTGCACAAAAGATGGGAGTACACTGCCATAGTGTTTTAAGCTTGATATAAGGCCACAACGGTTTGTGATCTAACCCCTTTCTCGAGATCATTTGTGTTCCACGTGGTGGACAGGATTTGGGTTACTATGTTATAAGTGATGGCTGATTGCACTGGCATGGTCTGAAAGATTTTCAAAGGATAGGCTGTCGATGGGGAAGCTTCTCTTTCCTAGTAGTTGCCATGGAAAGTTGCTGGGTTTAGCCACCCAAGGATGGTGCTTTTTCTTCCTGTTGTGGGTTTGTTTGGTTTTGCTAGTGGTATTTTTTCTTCTTGTTTCATTTTCCTTTTAATAGCGTTACTATCCTTGTTGAGTGGAATGGTTTGGTCTTTTCTAGTTCAAGCAATCTTGTGCTTCAATTTTTCTGGCTATTGATTAGATATGTAGTTTATATGGATGAATTGATTCCTGGAAGTTATGGGCAACCGTGACATATATGCCCTGAACAATCCAAAATCCACTTAATGGCATTATTTTAGTGGTTCAGATCAAAACATTTATTTAATATTTGCATGCAAATGCTGTTTCCTACAACACAAGAACAAAAGTTCAGCTTTAAATGGAACTTCCAACTACACAAAAAGAAAACTTGAGTTTGGTCACAAGCCAGTCAAGCAGATTCGAATTTCTGAAATTCAAAACTCGCATAACCTTTGCCTTGTGAAGAGTATTAGAAGCACATTGTGTTTGCAGTAAAACATAATAAATTAGATTAAAAATGTGTTTCCCAGCTTCAGTTTATCAAAAATGTATCTGCCAATTGAAACCTTCTAAAAAGATAATTATGCTAGCCTATTGATTTACCCCTTTTTTGTACTTGTACTCATAGGATGAATCATCATTGATCTGGTTCTCAAGCAGTGGAGAAAGGAAACTGAAGTTAGCTTCTGTCTCAAAAATTATCCCTGGACAAAGAACTGTGAGGCTATCTTCTTTGATTACTTGTTGTCTTTTAATGCTTCTTTTCTGATGTGTTGTTTATGCTGATGTTTTAAGAACTAGGTGATGAATTGAACTGGCAGTTTGAGCTGTTCGGTTCAAACCAGATAAACTGTTGATTCGAGCCAGTTTGAATTGCATGTCATTATCTTACAAAATTACATATGTGGCTGTGTGCACATGCATGTGAGACAAAGCAGGAGGGAGACAGGGTAGAAGGGTGAGGGAGTGAAAGACTTATGTGTAGACAGAGCAGGGTGAGGGATGGAGGGACTTATGCAAATCCATGATAATCTATTCAGGCAGTCAAACAGGCTGGTTCATCTTGATCATCCAGCTTTTTTAAGAGATTTACTACTATTGCTACTACTATTAACCTAACCAGACCAGTCAGTGACTGATTCTGCCTGAGCCACTTTGACCTTGCATGTCTGTTCCAACTTTTAAAACATTGGTTCATGTTTGGTTGACACAAAAATCTTTATTGGGCATTGAACTCCAGGATCTTCTTATTCAGTATCATTTTCTCTAATTTTCAGCCTGTTTTTCAACGATATTTGTGCCCTGAGAAGGACTACTTGTCATTTTCTCTCATATACAATAATGGAAAACGATCACTTGATCTGGTTAGTATAAATATCCTTGACTTTTTCAAGAATGAATTAGTGTTACCCCCTGACATTTTGCTGATTGCTTCGTCTCTGTTTTTTGGCTCGGTTCTTAGATTTGCAAGGACAAAGTTGAAGCAGAGGTGTGGATTTCAGGCCTGAAGTTGTTGATTTCTTCAGGTCAATGTGGACGATCGAAAATTGATGGTTGGAGTGATGGCGCTCTTTATCTTGATGTAATTTGCTTACCAAGAAAAAATTCATTGAGCATTATCTCTTCTATGGATGCCTTTCCTTTTCATACAGTCATCTCTTGGACATTTAAGAATGTGGCAGACCGGTACATTCTTATGAACAGTCAAGATACATGTCTTCAATATTACCCCTTAATTGGTATATGAAAGATAATATTCCAGTGGATTGAGAAGTGCTACTTGGGTTTGATCATATTAATTAATTCTTCCTTGGTGAACAATGCAGGCTGGCAGCAAAAGCTTGTTCAGAAATTCAATTTGCCAATGATAGTGGGAAAAATTGAGGAGAATTAAATAATTTATTGCACTGTTTATTTTTAGCACCATGGTTGTCAAAGCTGTTATTATTTCTTGGTCAAATGGGGAATACGCAAAGTGCCAAACAATAGAAGGGGCTTATTGTTATTTTTTTTATTTTTATGGATGCTTGTTGGAGGTTCATGGCAACAAAAAAGTTTCCTTAAAGGGAATTATTTGCAGCAACTGTGAGATCTAGTAATGAAAATGAGAAAAACAATTATAAAATATTGTGTAAATACTTCTACAAAGTTTAAGCATTTTCCAAAGAGAATTTAAAGTAACGAATCCAGTTGTGAGCTGGTTAATACTGATTGCTTGGCTTAATAGCTAGTGCTGATGATGGACTAAAAACATTAAGGAGAAAATTGAATACTCATCCGAATGGTGAGGATCATTTTAATGATTCTTTTATTTTGAAAAAAATCTCATGTGCTTCAGTGGCCCTTCAATTTGTTTTAATTGGCTAAGCTTATTCGGCTCAACGGTATGAAATGTTGCATCACATCAATGCAGATGGATATATCCCCTTCTCACTACTAAATAACCATGATGATGAGAATTTCCATTGTCAATAACCGGGGCATCAAAAGTAACAGGGTAAAGTTCAGATGCAGAAAGGGGTGAGGGAGATAAGGAAGGAGTGCAGGGGGAAGGGAGGGAGGGAGCTTGGAATTGATAGTAGATGCTGGGCACTGACCTCTTTGGTGAGAGGGGAATTGAGGGTAGATTCTGTCCAAGTAAATAATAAACGTACACCATTCAATTTTCATTGTAGCTTACATGGAAAGTCTGTTTGGTTTTGGCAAGTGTTGCATGCTTATTTTGTAGACATGTTTCATTATATCTTCAAATATGATGTTGATTACTGTTTAATTGTACATTTTGGTTGATACATGGAGTTATTGAAACTTCTCTTTCAGGATAGCAAAGACTTAACCTCCAACATTCCAAGTGATAGTTCCATTGGCATCCCTCCAGATATTAGCTCTCCAGAGACTTCTGGCAGTAGAAAAACGAATTCAACATCAAGAAGTCCTTCTCTAGAAACTTCACGTCATTCAGAAAGGTCTGATGTAGCATTAGACCTCACAAATATGCAAGTGAAAGGAGGAGGAACTTCAGATGTGTATCGAGTTAGTGTTTCAAGTGCTCCTAGTACTTCAAGTCATGGTTCTGCACAAGATGATTGTGATGCACTAGGGAACGTGTACATATGGGGTGAGCTGATATGTGATGACTCTGTAAGAGCTGGGGGTAAGAATGCTAACCCTTCGAGTATGAGAACTGATGTTCTACTTCCCAAACCCTTGGAATCCACTATGGTTCTGGATGTTCACCGTGTAGCCTGTGGGGTCCGCCATGCTGCATTAGTCACAAGGCAAGGGGAAGTTTTTACATGGGGTGAGGAATCTGGAGGACGCCTTGGCCATGGTATTGGTACTGATGTCATTCAACCTCATCTTGTAGAATCTTTATCATTTTGCAATGCTGATATTGTTTCATGTGGGGAGTTCCATACATGTGCTGTTACTGCATCTGGTGAGCTTTATACATGGGGTGATGGTACGCATAATGCTGGTCTTCTTGGCCATGGTTCTAATGTCAGTCACTGGATACCAAAGAGAGTCTCGGGTCCTCTGGATGGACTTCCAATTGCTTCAGTTTCTTGTGGACCATGGCATACAGCCTTGATAACCTCCAGCGGGCAACTATTCACATTTGGTGATGGAACCTTTGGTGCATTAGGTCATGGTAACAGAGAAAGCATTTCATATCCTAGAGAAGTAGAATCATTGATGGGGCTGAAGACAATTGCTGTCGCTTGTGGAGTATGGCATACTGCTGCTGTAGTTGAGGTCATTGTGACCCAATCTAGTGCCAGTTCTTCATCAGGAAAGTTGTTCACTTGGGGTGATGGAGATAAGAATCGACTTGGTCATGGGGATAAGGAACCACGATTGAAGCCTACTTGTGTCCCGTCACTTATTGACTACAATTTTCACAAGCTGGCTTGTGGGCATAGTCTTACAGTTGGGTTGACCACATCTGGACGTGTTTTCACAATGGGAAGCACTGTTTATGGACAACTTGGCAACCCCAGGTCTGATGGAAAGGTACCTTGCTCAGTAGATGATAAGCTTAACACTGAATTTGTTGAAGAAATTGCCTGTGGTTCATATCATGTAGCTGTACTAACATCCAAGACTGAAGTCTATACATGGGGAAAGGGAGCAAATGGAAGACTAGGCCATGGCGACATTGAAGACAGGAAAACGCCTACGCTTGTTGAAGCCTTAAAGGATAGACATGTTAAGTCTATTGCTTGTGGTTCAAGCTTCACAACAAGCGTGATTCTTCACAAATGGATATCTGGTGCCGAGCAGTCTCAATGCTCAGCCTGCCGGCAAACATTTGGGTTCACACGGAAAAGGCATAATTGCTACAACTGTGGACTTGCACACTGTCACTCCTGTAGCTCTAGAAAAGCTTTAGGAGCAGCATTTTCTCCTAATCCTGGCAAACCTTACCGTGTATGTGATTCATGTTATGGAAAGCTAAACAAAGTGCTAGAAGCTGGTGTTAATAATAACAGGAGGAATATAATACCCCGTCTATCAGGTGAGAATAAAGACAGGTTAGAGAAGTCAGAGATAAAATTATCAAACAGTGCATTGCTCACCAATATTGATCTAATCAAGCATCTGGATACAAAGGCAGCAAAGCAAGGAAAGAAGACTGATTCATTGTCTTTGATTCGGGCATCCCAAATTCCTTCTTTGCTGCCATTGAAAGACACTTCTTTTCCCAGTACAGTTGATATACGCAGAGCAGCTCCTAGACCAATCAACACATCTGCAGTTCAGTCAGGAATCAATTCCAGATCTGTTTCGCCTTTCTCAAGAAAATCCAGTCCCCCACGTTCTGCAACTCCAATTCCTACAACTTCTGGTCTTTCTTTCTCGAAAAGCATCACTGACAGTCTGAAGAAAACTAATGAACTTCTCAATCAAGAAGTTCAGAAATTGCGTGCCCAGGTATATTTAGCCTGCTTTCCTAACCATAATATGTTGAGGTTGTCAGTATTTGCTCGTTGCCATCTTTTTCTCTCTAACAAACTGGTTATAGGTTGAAAGTCTGCGACAACGATGTGAACTTCAAGAATTTGAGCTGCAGAAATCAGAAAAGAAAGCTCAAGAAGCTATTGCATTAGCTGCAGAGGAATCTGCAAAATCTAAAGCTGCAAAAGAAGTAATAAAATCCTTAACTGCCCAGGTAAATAATCTCCGCTATATTGTCTTCTGGAGTTGAAAGGACTATGTATGGGAACATGGTTGTCAAAGCCCTTCAATTTACAATTTATAGATTGGGTAAATCTTAGGCAGCAGAATTCAAAGCCATCATTGCAGATAAATGCTACAATTCTTTTAGGGGTTGCAATCACAAATATATATCATCTAAAGAAGCAATCATTCACATCAAAGAGACAACACAGGATTTCTGCAGAGAGCTATTCAGTGTGAAGGAGAAAACTATGGGAGAGAGAAAAACAGATCCACTATGATCGCATAAGGTTACATGGAGATGTACATTTAGAATAACTTATACTCTTTCCCTATCAATCATCCCCTTCTCATCATTCCCTCTTTCCTTGTGTGATTCTAAGATCTATAACGATAAAGATAGAGAAAAATTTTCCCCTCTTCTCTGCCCATCTCAACCTAGAGCCCACAAGGGAATCCTAGCTAAAAAGCAATCGTATATACCATCCCTAATGGGCTTTTACAACAGCGAAGTCAACCGAGCCTAACTTACATGCATAGGCATCCTAGCCTGCCAGAATAGAAGACACCCAAAATCAACAAATGTTGTGTTATGAATCTAATGGTTTATTATGCAAAATCTCATGTGATTTGAGTCACAGTTATTGGATTTAAATGAGGACTCGTGATGAGATTTTACCTTTTTTATGTGACCCACATGCAACCATTTAACATATACCTACCTGCAGTTGCAGTTCCTGACAGAGGTTTCTTTCTTTTGTAAATCAAGTGTGGTCTATTTGTACTATTCTTTTGTATCATACTTTCTCCCTTCCATGTGGTGGTTATTTCTGTTTGTTTCACTAACACTCTAATGTCTAATTGTTGAGTGTTTTGATTGTATTCTTGATTCATGTTTTTTATAGCTCAAGGATATGGCTGAGAGGCTGCCTCCTGGGGTATATGACACTGACAACATAATGCCAATATACCTTTCAAACGGTGTGAATCCAAATGCCATTAATGATTTGGATACGCATGGAGAACAGGATCAGTTGAAAACTGACACAAGCAATGGTGTCTTGGCTTCTCCAACAGCAACTGTGAGCAATGGGATTGACAGTGAAACTCATTCACATAGACTCGCAATCGGAGCCAATGAAACAAACAGCCAAAAGTCACCCATGAACCCCAGTGGTATGGAAGAACAAGCAGATCTTGGCTTACAGAATGGTAATGTAGTGATGCCTGTAAATACTAGTAACTCAGAGGATACAGGTGTCAAAGGTTCCAGCTCTTTGCAAAATGGTGACAACGGTTCAAAGTCAAGAAATCCCACAGCTGTAGCTAATCAAGTAGAAGCAGAATGGAGTGAACAATATGAACCTGGTGTATATATAACCCTTGTGGCACTACGGGATGGAACTAGAGACCTCAAGCGGGTTCGATTCAGGTAATAGAGAGCCCATCAATTTCCATTTTATGGTTACTTTACATTTCATGGTCGTTTTGGCTATTATATCCATTAGTTCCCACTCATCTGATTTCTCTACTCTGGAGCCTACATGGCTACCATAAGCTGCCACAAATCTTGCCTTTGCCAATGTCACATTTTCTTTACCAAAACTATCCCAGTGATGCACCACCTCTAACATATGCAGACATTCTGATTTCAGACATGGTTCTACAAGTTATCGATGCTATTCTTGAGAGATAATTCTTTAAGTTTCATCTTGAGCTCCGTGAGATGGTTCTAACATATCTCTGTTTCTCATAAAATATCTTTAGATTGTGTTAATCATGTTTACTTACATGATGGAGTAATGAACAAAGTTTTGAGAGACGTGAATTTTATTGATGTTAATAGAGCACATAGCAATCACAGACCATGATATTCCACAAGCCCTTTATTCATTCCATAGAAGAGAATACTATGGAATCCATTCTAAACCCTTGACCCATGATTTATATGCATGTGTGGACGTACATTTGTAATCTCAACTTCCAAGTATTTTCATCCTTTGCCAATTGTTAAAATTCGTTCAAATGGAGTACATACTACATGAAAAGGTGACCTTAGATGGGAAGAACTTGGCATTCGAGCTACTATTAGTGATACTTCTACTAAATAGAATGCAAGACTTAACGACAAAACGAAAAGAAATGTGAGATAATTTTTAGCTTAAAAATAAGCATGAAAAGCTCAACGTGGGAATCATTTTAAATAAAGATTGAATCAAAGAATGAGGGATCATACAGTAATTTTTGATAAACTTAATTAGATGCGCCTCTGAGCTCTTTTTTGTGCATCATCCTTTGCCAAGTGTTCTGTTTTTGATATAAATATATCTTTTATGTGTCCACATCATTCTACTGATTCGGCAACCAATGAAAACATGACTTCATGAATCGTACCTTTATCTAAATTTGAGATCACTGATGTACCTAAGAGTCGGGGGCTGTTAATTTATCGAATGAAGACTTTTGAGTGGGTTTTGGGTGCCATCACTGAGATCCAGTGGCAATTGGTTAATGACTGTTAGTGAATCAGTGCAAAAGAGATTTCTTCTGAAAATTGTTGTATGATGTATCAACTAAAAAATGTGTGATGTTCATCATCAATGCACAAACCCGGCACGGTGTTCATCAGTTTATGTGCCATGCCGCCAATTAGCACCTAATATTTTCTCCAAATAGTGTGGGAGCCTTCTGACGGTTATATGAGTTCACGTGAGTCCTCTCTGCCAAAAACATATTAACAACATGAGTTGCCGGTGTTCAAAAATCAGTTGAGGAATTTTTATAAGATTATTGGTTGGTCCTTTGTTTATATTCCTCTTTCCTTTTCATACCAGCAGCATACATCTTTAGTTGTAATTTTTGATCTGGGTATTTGAAAACTTGTATGCAGTCGAAGGAGGTTTGGAGAACATCAAGCAGAAACTTGGTGGTCGGAGAACCGGGAAAGGGTATATGAGAAGTACAATGTCAGGGGGGCAGACAGAGCATCTTCAGCATCATCTGTCCAGTCTGGACGCAGATCCGAAGAAGTCTATCCGTCTTCCTAGACTTGTCTTCATTGCAATGTGATAGGAAATTTTTCAATTTTGGACTTTGGTTCATGCCAGAGCAAGGAATGCCATGCTTCACGCTAGAGGTGAAGTCATGGTTTACGTTTTCGTTTTCTTTATATTTTTCTTATTTATCCTTCATCCCTTTTTTTTCGGAAAGAAAAATCCCCCTTGGGTTCTACCATTACCTGTTGTAATGTAGTGTATATAAGAAGCATTAATTGTGATATTGTAATGGGCAGAAGAGGTTTCTCTCTGGCATCGTGTCGTGTATTTATGCTCTCAAGCATTTCTTATTTTTATTTATTTATTTATTTTATTTCAAAATCCACAGATTTTATTTCAAAATAAGGATGGTTAGGGTAAACATTTCTGACAACCCCACTCAAATTTCAACTTGATTAGCCTGGTGCCTGTTATGATATTATGCAACTGTACCCACATTTGTGTTTCAATACTTGCATAAATGTTTTGAATTTCTAACATTAAAATTCAATAATGATGTGCTATGAGTCTTTAGAACCACATATAAATCTATGCATGAAGTGAAAAAGTGACGATTAAGTTACTTTTTATTATAAATTCAAACTCAGATTCATATATTTGTTGTAATGATTAATACAATTTTAACTAAAATTTAATCACACATTTATAAATTAATAAAAGATAGATTAAAACTGATCAAAATTTGTCTATTGAAAATTCGTTCAGAATTCTAGGATTTGATTAGAGTTTCAGTTAAGAGTCCTGGAAACGACGAAGGATTCCATGGTTCTCGCTGAGGAGTGATTCCAAGGGCCTGTAGAGCCCTTCACGGTAAGTTGATGGCTTGTCGTAGTCAGTCAAATCGCGACTTTGGATATGAAGAACATGAATACTGTCATGCTCGAAAGCAGGGGCGAATTGAATATTCCCAGCAGTCATTGCTGCTTTTATCTTGACCCCTCCAAATGCATGTTCCATTTTTGTTGGGGCCCAGCTACCTACTGTTTTTCCGTCGCAGGTGGTCCCATCTTGATTTGGACGCATTGTGGATAGCCGAGCCGACCACAGGAGATTGGACGGGCATCTTTTACTTCCTCCATGCACCAAAAAACAAAAAGAAGAGTTGGAAGGTGCAGGTGGTTTCCCCATCAGAATTCCCACATCTCAATCCCCATCCCTCTTTTCTATTTCTTGCTTTTCTCGTTTTCTTTTAAGGGAGCGCCATAACAACTAGGCTAAAAACCACGTGCTCATTGTTGGATATCGATAGGTCCTTCTGGACATAAAATGCGTTTTATCAATTGAGATTCTACTAACAAAAGAATATTATACCTTCCCAGAAATTCGCAAGGGTGTGTCTGGCTGCAAGCTGTGCCAACCCATGTATACACCACGCTGGCGTGTTTGATTTTCTGTGAGAGGGCGTAGACACCCTTTTTTTTTTTTTGAATTCTGTTTTATTGGACATGACATTTAATTGTTCTTAATTTTTTTTAACGATTCTACTGTCTTGCATTATTATTTATATTCTTTTCAAGAAAATAAATATTTAATCTTTATTCACTGTTATCTTGCTATGATCATTATTTTTTTGTATACTTTTTTTTATAAATTTCACTATTTCTTATTCTTTTTACTTTTCTGATCTTACATTTGTTGTAGAAGACCCAGTACCAATTTCAAGATTACGATCATATACACAAGATCATACATATACAAATTAGAGACATAAGATTTATATGAAAAACCCTCTAACTTAGAATAAAAAAACTATGGAAGAAAAATAATCAATCCATTATGAAAATAGGTTATAAAAATACACTCAGAATGCCTCACATACATTTCATGAAATGCCTCATATACATCCTCAAATCAATACACTCTAATAACCTTTTCTCTCTCTCTCACTCTTATCTGAGAAAAACCCTATGATGACTCTCTTATCTTAAACCCTAAAATTCTCCCAATGAATACCTAACTGAAATTTTAATGTACAGCTTTCTAATGGACATTCCAATACATACTCACTCTAGGCCCATCTCACATATGCAAGCTTACTAGGCTTTGTAGAATACAAGATACAAAAACTTAGCAACATCAAACTAAACACATAAAAGAAAATGTTAGGGATCTCTGACCCAGGTTATCTATTATCCAGCCGACACTACCCATGTTAGATTCTTATTCTAATGAGGAGCTTTTTTCAACTACAATAAGGTTCCACAAAACTCCAAAATCGTTCATAAAAGAACTAGGGATATGTACTTCTCTGGAATCCTCCTTTAAATAGAAATCCTCATTTTATCTATGTACAAAGTATGTATATCCCTGCATGCATGTATTCTTCATGTTTAACTATAAATATATTAGTTATGAGCTCGTTGAAAAGCAAGCTCTTATTAGTAGTCTATACCCTCTCAAAGAATCTCATTTACTCACCCGAGCGTCAAAGTATTTATGTCGAGAACACCTTAGTGCCTTCTAACCTTTCTCCACTTTTGAAGGACTCTTTGGCAATATTCTCTTAGAAGCCACAACAACACTGAGTCTGGGGGCAACACAAACATTGAAGTAGAGGTTAAGTGAAGTTAGAGTGGGATCCAACAAAACCTCAGAAAATGCAATTGCACCCAGGTTACATTTTATTTTCAAATATGCATTGGATCCCGATCGCTGGGTAGAAGAAATCCGTGTTCCTAACCAACAAATGATTAAGACCTGAGCGGGTGCACCTCTACAATCAAACAGCATCAGACCCCGGATTTTATTATTAGAAACAGGGGGTTCGAAAAATAGCAAAAAAGATGCCACCAGCAGAGAAGATTAAAAAGGCCGAGTACAAATTCTTGGTTAGGATTACTTGGTGCTTCGGTATGCTTGGATAGAGTGTATTTTATTAAAAAGTATATTAAAAATGGGTTTTTGAAATGTACGCTTTTTTTTTTTGGGTAAAGAAAAATTGAAGGTAATGGGTAATAAATTAATAAAGAATATAATCAATGATAAGACAAAATAAAGTTATTAAAAGCAGTTAAATGTCGCATTAGAGAAAAATAAGGATCTTCTCTGTGGCAAACAATCCATGATACCAGGCGAGCTTTCCTCAAATTATCTACACTTTCATTGATATATTCCATTAGAAATACACACTTAAATGGTGACAAAGCGTCTTCATCATTCGCTACCACTCAAA
>JAYJMB010038437.1:7926-21817 GCA_036873735.1 Pouteria campechiana | reverse complement strand
TATGGTTTTTCTTACTCAACATAGAGGGTGATTAGGTTGTCTTCTTCGGGCACACTTCCAAATGAGAAGTGATGTGAATATTGGTTGATTGCTGCTATTGACAAGATGAAGGAGCGTAGGAATTGACAGCCACAGCCAAACGAGGCAGAAACTGAACAAAACGATCAATTTACACGTCCAAGGGCATGCACTGCACTGCCCTGTAATGTGAGCCCCATGCCTCGGAAATGAAGTTCACGTGACATGTGATATATTCCTTGTATAGCGAATTGCCAAGAGCGAACGATGCTCTGGCTGCCCTGGTAGTGTCAGAGGGTTAATATTCGAGCATACGGCAACTTAAGCAGCTCTCTAGCTGCAGATGAAGACATTCCTCCGAGCCTGTACCACCCATGCGCCATACGTTAAACTTGGGGTTGCATTTGGAACCCAAATTAAAAAATACGAAACCAACCAGGTTGGCGCTAAGCCAATCTACATCCCTACTCTTTTATCTAATTATCCCGGCAAGCATCTCACTCACCTAAAATATCAATGCCATGACAGTGGTAGAGCGCACCTTGAAAATGATTGGAATTAGGCACGGGTAACAGGCACGCCGACTTGGTACACAGGTTTGCCCCCCACATGCGGAAGATAAAAAGAGGATTTCAAAGGGCTCAACCATCTCATCTCGTGTGCCGTTATGATACAGCAAACATGTAGTGCATAATAAATTTTTTCTGTATTTCCGAGCAAACATGTAGGGCGTAATAATCTTGTCTCTGTATTTCCGAGCACTGACACCTGCCATAAACATGGAACAAGCGGTTGCATTAGCAGTTCAAACTGATCTGCTAGAGACGACCGCAAAATCAGCACCAACCAAATTATGCCTGGGACACAAGTTTCCTAGATACCTTGCCAAACTTCAAATGATCATTGTTACCAAATTACATACCAACACACATCATCAGACTTCTGCCAAGCCCATGTGCCATTCCAGAAAATACACCAAAAACAAATAAAAGAACTTATGTGGTGCAAGCAGCACATCAGTTCAAGCAAGGCAGATTACATAACCAAAACGCCAGCGCAATCCACTATTCAGTGGGCACCGGGCAAATTGGCACAATGAATGTGGGACGTTGGTGTTTCCTTCTCACACTTTCTTTTTCTTACCAACATGAACGGCAGAAAAGCCAGATCTTCCAGGATGGGTGATAATGGTACCAGCCGATGTAGGCCTTGCACAACACATGCCAGTAGGCGTGGAGGCCTCTGGACTTTAAACTGAAACAACTTGCAGCAAGCTGCTAGATTGAATCTCCTGCAAAGGAACTCAAGGAGCTGATCACTGACTCGTATACCTTGATGCCACGTAAAAACACAGTATCTTTCAAGAACTGCAGGGAAGAAGACACCATGGTCAACCAGTGGAATATTCTTCAAGAAAAAAGAAAAAAATCCAAACAGACAAAGAAAAAGAGGTAAGAGGAATCAATAACCTCATCATTTTCATGAAGCAAGATCGGAGTGTTCACCATTGGAGAAAACCCAAAAGTAGGAATGCCCCTCTGCCTCATGTATCTAGCATCGGTTGTAGAAGCTAAAATTTCAGGCTTGGCTAGCGTTCCTCCAGATGCAGCTATTGCCTGCTTGAAAACTGCCCACCATGGGTTGGATTCATTAGTCATTGTCAACAGAGGGCGTCCCATGAAGTCTCTATTAGGTCCTTTTTGAAATAACTGTAGAATGAAAAGCCAAAACAATCATCGCAATCTTAGCCTTTTTTTATCCAAATGAAAGGGACAATCTGCAAAGAAACCAAGGAAGTGAAACTCATGTCAACTAAATCTTTCAATGCTCACATGCACATATTGTTTTGGTTATTCTTCCCTGTCAAAAAGATTTTGGCTTTTTAGTGGAGTTGGGGGATCGTTAGATGCATAACTCTGAGTGACACAAATCAATACTCAGTTTAGTTGATTGAAGTGGGTGAAATTTTGAACCAATTCAATGAAAAACTTTCTCTTGAACTGATTCAATGTGAAACTTAGCACAGTTGACTTGAAGGCTCAGCTCAGTCCCAAATACTAGACTCTAATATTATTATCTATTTTTGCATTCTACTGAGTAGTTTAAGTGCACAAGTGGTCAGCACACAAATTTTAGTTCTGCTCCTCACCTTTCAATTAAAAGAAAAAAGCATTGTTTATAAAAGTGAATCATTTCATGTATAAAAATACTTTCTAGTTGGTGATCATCTTAAGGTTAATTTTTAAGTTTGTAACAAGAAAGGCTGAGCTAGAATAGGCAAGGGAAAAAGGCGAGTCACGAATATAATAGAGAAGAAGAAAAGATCAAGGACCTTTTCAAATATCATTATTCTCAGTCTGACTAACAAAGTCACTCAGTATAATTATATCCATGGCAGAGCAAGTTATCATCTGCTTGCTATATTTGAAGGACACAATAGTCATGTCTCCTTGCTATATTCGAATAATACCATAGTCATTACGTCATATATCTTTGGATAGGTCAATGAATATTTTCTCAAGAAAAGGCAATGGACCAAAGGAGAGGCATAAAGCAGGTCAAGGTGTCATCACTTCCACAGGCAAGAAACCAACCTAAAAAATAGGCAAATGCCTCCAACAGAGTTAAGTACCTTTCCCTCCACCTCAAATTAAAACTTTCTGATGCATCAAATAATCCAATCCTCTCAGAAATGAAGCTCGTGTTCAATGTGATGACCTATAAAACACAATCCTTGGGCCATCCAATAATCTGATCAAATTTATATTGAAGTCTTGAGCTGAACACCAGACAACCTATCATGTGTCCTCAATCTGAAGGTTGCATGTTTCACCATAACTGAAACCAGAATACACATCTGCTACCAAAGCAGGACCAAGCTTGGAGAGGATCGGTTGCGGCATCTCCTCAAATCCAAATTGTTAGAGACCCTCAGATTACAAATTGGTCATTGATTAGAAATTTGAACTCTCTAAAACTATCATAAGTTGTATTTATTTGCTAATTGTCATTAGCCACTACTCATCAAGAAACCGATCTGTCCCAATGTAAATTCTAAATAGACAGTCACTCAAAAGTACGAAATCCCAAAATCATAGTTAGATTTACTGAAACAATAGCATCTATTATCTTAGCAAATATCCAAAGTATGCTAGTGATTCGAATGATCCAAGTATCACAGAGCCAATTGAAAAATCTTTCTCCATATTATCTCAAATGTTAAAATAGTAACTGTAATTTTAACCAATAATATGTTTTAAGCAAGAAAAGGAACGATCATATGTGAGCTTTAGCTGTTTGAAATTTTCAAACAGTTTACCACCGATTTATTCTTTTTATGTTCCTTTCAACTTCTAAAATGTTTTTCATCAAATGTTTCTGCAATCTTATATGCCTATCAATTCAGCTTTTGTCTTCTGGATCAATGAATCAGAATATCCATGCCATAATAACAATATTTTCGAGTTTTCTCACTTATGATTTTGTCAATCGGCAGAAGAAATGGTAACAAATGTACGACAATAAACAATACCAAGTCTTTGACCTGAAATGTCATGTTTCGTGTAGCTGGAGCCCATTCTTCCAAGATTCTTTTCCTCAAGAGCTCCGGATCTGCTGTAGGAGGAAAGCGAACATCAAACCCTGCCTCTGCTTCTGAAGGTTGCATGTTCATTACAAAACCCTGCATAAATCACTCTTCCATCATTTCTAAAAAAATCCAGCTTCCAGTCAAATAATTTATGATAAACAAAAAAATGATCTCACATATCAACTGTAGCACCCAGTCAACCTTATCTGGAAGTGATTGACATGATCCTGTACACAAAATGTGTAACCCCATCATTAAAATAGGCTGCCATGCCATAAAGACCCAACCAGCATTCACCAGGTCACCATGCCATGAAAATGAGGTCCCTAATTTAATATGCAAAAGAAAAATAACTACCACATAAGGGGTCTCTTCGGGAATGGGGAAAAAATGGAGAGGAAAAGAGAAGGGGCTGTAATTGAAAATAAGGTGAATAAAAACAAAATAGAAGGCTTTTTAGAAGGAAAAATGTGAAGTGATGATTGAAATATAAATAACAATGAGGAAAATATAGGATTCTTTAGAGTACATAAGAATATACAAATATAACGTCAAATAAGAGATAGTGGAATTCCTCATCTTCTCCTCATCACCAAAGGGGGCCCAATTGTTAAAGATTTCTAGAGCAACCAAAAGATCCTAGCAAAGGTTCTAATAGGTGTACTTCTTCCCAGTAAGTACTGATTCGTGTTCTACCTGGTTGCAGTTTAACCTATTCCACTCATCATTTCCCAACAGAGAATAATGCAAGCATGGAAGTACTTAACCATCTAAAACCCACTTAGGGCCTGTTTGGCCCCGCGTTTACATAGCGTGAAAATGCTTCCACACTCCCAAAGGTGCTTGTGCAATTTTCGGTGAGTGTTAGGCTAAAGTTTCAAAAGCACTTCACTCCATCACCAAAGCTCAAAACTCGCATGTCAGGAAAAGCAGAAAATTTTAAGACTATTACCCTTCTTCCTCCCTTTTAAAAAATAATATCGTAAGTGTATAGAATCATATTCAGATATTCACATACAATGCAAGTATTGTCATCCATCAAAGTTTCAATTACTTCCTAACCAATAATTTTTTTTTACTTATCTATATTAATATTGTTTTTCAAATTACAAAAATAATTTTTATTTTTTATTTTAATTTTTCACCATGGTAATTAATTTTTAATATAGACAATGTGCATGATATTATTTTTTTCTTTACATTTGGAAATTTATTTTTAACTGATAAGCAATAAATCTCATATATCCAGAGGAATATTTTATAAGTTTAAATAGGGGTGCACCTTGGGTTGGATTGCCCCAAACCCGCCCAAAATAACCCGACCTTTTCTTGGGTTCAAGTTGAACCCGACCCAAATTCAATTCGAGGTGGATTCAGGTTGAGAGGAAACCCGCTCGAATTAGCCCAAATTGCATAAAATATATAAAACATTTAAATCCTACCCTAATGAGGCTCCCTATCTTTTTGCCGCCGCACTCCCCCCTTGTTGCCTCGCACGCCCTTTCCAGAGAATAAGAGAGAGCGACCGAAAGAGCATCTTCCTCTTCCACTTTCCAGACTCCCCATCTTCCTCTTCGTCGGACGTTTGTCTTTCCTCACTGCCTGTGTCCTACCAAATAGTCATTCCAGTGGATGCTCTGAGCTACCTCATCTCCGGTCTCCCAAGTCATTCCGCCGAAGAAGAAAGATGTTTTCCTCGCATTCAACCGACTGCCATTCTTTTCCGACGAACCATCCCAACCTCTACCCCAAACAGATCCGAAACCAACCCATCGTCTACTGTGCCTACTGCCAAATCCCATCTTCTCCATAAAGAAGTAATATCTTATTGCATTTATACCTAGTCAAACAAGGTGCTCTTCTTTTGTAGTGTGTTTAAACAAATAGTTACAATTTTCCAAGTATTTTCATCCTTTTCTTGGTAAGAAAGCATTTCATCTCTTAAATCCTGAAAAACTTTTTCTTAGGATTTGGCATAATGCTGCTAATGTAGGCTCTAGTGGCATATACCAACTAAGCTATGCATGCTAGATAGACAATCCTTCAAAACATCAACTTGTCTATGTGTTCCTTGTGATGGGAGGAATGAGATGCTTTATCTTCAGTTCTGCTTCAATTTGATGTATGTGAATTACATGTGGTACGGCTCACCATTTGCTATCTGTTTCCCATTTGATGATTATATTTTAATTGCATGATCTTGTTGTAGTTAACATATTCGACCAAGAAACTACTATAGAGGATGAGGTTATAAAGTCCAGTAGGAGCAGGGACAATATGCATACATTTGAATCATCCTGTAAATTTGTCAAATTTTAATTTTTATCCAACAATGGTACTTCTTGATGAGTAATCTTGCATTCTCTGATCTGGAATTGTAGTAGCAGGACACTTTCAATGGTTCACCAGTGATCTGAATTTGGCGCAAGAATGACAAAAGAATGGATCCAGGATTTGGGTGTGATCCTCGTATGTTGTGCCTTTCAGAGTCTCACTCATGGTTTGGGTATTTGAACATTTGGGTGGCCCAAATTTTGCTAGATGAGAAGCAGAAGTTCTTAGACATTGAGTGCATCTGTGCATTGCTGGAACTTGTTTTGGGATCCCAATATGCTCCACAAGTTAGCTTTCTTACAGAGTATTTAAAGGTCACTTCTAGCTTTAGATTTTGAACAAAGAAGTTAATGTTGTAATTATCTGATGAAGCGCAGTAGCCCAACTTCCATTTTGTGCATTTTGAAGGGGAAGGTGGTACCATGTGGCTCATATTGCCCTGAGATGCTTGGAGCCATAGTTAAAACTGGCACCAATTTATGCAGTTTGTTATCACCAAGTACCAACTGAATGTAGATGGGTCAATCTGAATAGCAGATTGGAGTCGCATGCTACAAACATGGAATTTCTTTTCATCAAGGACATCTTCCCTTTCATGTTAAATTCTTAGATGAGTACTGATAGAATCAATAATGCAGAGCCAGAAAGATTACAAGGCAATTAATATGGATCAGTGGAAGGGTTTTCTTTGGTTTTTCAATGAGGTATTGATGATAGTAGCATTTTCTTAGTTTATTCTCCAAAAGAGATCAATGCCAATCAAGTTTTGCTCTTTACTACCATTACTAGCTGCTGCTTGATCTTTTGTATTAATTGTCTAAACTGTTTCTGTGGAATAGATAAATTTCCCCAAACTTGACAATTATGACTCTACCGATGCATGGCCTGTAATTTTGGACAGTTATGTTGAATGGATGCAAGAGAAGCAAAGTTAGATTTTACTAGTTGCAATGACTTAGGTTTCTGTTATAATGTAGGTACATTTATGTATGCAGCCATTAGCTGTCCAGTTTTGCATTCTTTTTAGCCCCTAAATCCTCTTCACTAGTTTCTCAAAATTACTGCATGGGTTAAAGTCCCATTAGGTGGAGTAAAGAGACTGCCAATGGAACATTGTAATTAGTTTAACTGCTGCATGTACAAGAAACAGCACCATTTTTCTTGTGTTGCCAAAATCTTTTGCTTTGGTAGCAGCTGTTGTTTGCAATTTACTGACTTGAGAATTCTCTCTTGGATAAGGTGTTTTTCTTCAAGGCTACAAGATGTTTTTATGGAGTTGGCCATCACCTGTTTCAATTGGCTCCCTTGCATCATCACCTTGAATTAGGTGGGATGAAAAAGCAACAGATTGTCACAAGCGCATGTATTGTATCATCCATTTTTGGATAAAACTCGGTGTCTGGTTCCATTGGAGTTATTAGTTCCTTGAGATTTTATCTAATTATGCAATTGTTTCTCCTTCTAGATGTTTATATCCCTTTGAATAATGTATGGTTTTCAAATTTTTCTTAAGCAACTCTTAAGATATTGTTGGATTGTGAATTGTCAATAATACTCACTAATTAAATGGATAGTGATTTGTAAGTTTCTTTTTGTTGGGTGTTATTTGTGTTTTCTTGTAATATTTCTTGATTTACTAATGATATGAACTCCTTTATGCACAAATATACTCTAATCAGCCATCATTTTTTTACTTCTTCACATAACCCAAATTTAACCTGAACCCGACCTACTGAATTCGGGTTAGGGTTGAGGTTTTAAAATTAAGCTTGGGTTAAGGTTTTAAACTTTAGGTTAGAGTTAGGGTTAGGGTTGACCTCAACCCGATCCCGAATTGCCCGAGTTGCACCCCTAAGTTTAAATTATTTAAAATGTATATGGTAGGAATCTTTTTTCTCCATAAAATGAGATGATATCTGTTTAGTGTGTAGCTTAGATTTTATGTAAAAATTTTACCGGAACTTAAATTCCTATATATATATAATTTCATCATATATGTAGATTAACATTAAAAATCTCAAGCGTTTTTCTTCTCCTAAGCTAATAATGTATATTGAAAATATTTTATTATTGGTACTTATTTTAAATCTTAAAATTTTGATCTACATGTTATATTATTTACATAATTCTTTTAAAGATAATTAATGATAAAGTTAAAGTATAATTTTTTTGTTATTTTTGATTATTTGTATAATAAAAGTACTTTCATTATATTATAGCCAAACAAATATATAATATCAAAAGTACTTTTAAACAATGTAACCAAACACTTTAAAAATATCTTACTTCAAATACTTTTTATTAAAGTCCTATTGGAAAAGCACTTTTTCAAAAGTACTTGAATTCCACAGGCCAAACGGGGCCTTAGCAACTTCACCTAAGGTATCTATTTCTAAGTTATTCTCCTCCCAAGATCGATAAAGCTCCCAGCAAATGCCACAAAGCAGAAAAGCAAACTGAAATCTTGGGGAGCAAGAAAGAACACATATCTCACCGTAGGTGAAGGTGTCCCTGCTTTCAAATACACAGGATTCACTGAAATAACCTCCGAAGTCATCGCCATGCCAGCTTTAACCATATCAAACTGATTCACCCGATACTGGCCAATCGCCTCCATGCTTTCCATCAAATTCTCCATCGCCCCATTATCATACATCTTCGACCCATGCCCCGGCGCACCAAAAGCCTTAACAGTCAGCCACCATGGTGACCGGTCAGCATAAAACACCCTATACTCATCTGTCGTCGACGCCTGCCCCTCATCTAAGACGAACCCCAAATTGAGGTCATCGAACTCCTTTGACGCAGCGAACAGGGCAGCCCCAGTGGCGCCGCCAATCTCCTCATCGGGCACGTAGGAGATGTGGACGGTGCGGAGAGGGGAAAAGGAGGTAGCTTTGAGGTTGCGGATGGCTTCGAGGTACTGGATGGCGATGCACTTATCATCCTGCGCGCCGCGGGCGAAGATGCGGCCAGTGGAGTCCTTGAAGGCGGAGAAGGGAGGGTGAGTCCACTTGGAGGCTTCAGCAGGCACGCTGTCGAGGTGGGAATTGAGTAGGATGGAGGGAAGGGAAGGGTCGCGGCCGGGCCAGGTGAGTAAGAGAAGGGGCTTTTGAGGGGAGAATTCGAAGGTCTGGATTTGGAGGCCAATGGAGTGGGCCAGGGAGGATAGGAAGTCGACAGCCTTGTGGTAGTCGGGACTGGGATGCGCAGTCTTGATTTGGAGGTATTGCTGGAAGCGAGAGACTGGTGAATCTTCTTCCTGTGGCCGTTGAAATGATTCGGAAGTTGGGATTTTTGCTGTTGTAGATGCTACAGAAAGTGTGGAGATGAGGAAGATGAAAAGGAGGACGAGAGTTAGAGATGAGAGTGAGGAAGGCATAGTGAGAAGATGGAGGGGATGGAGTGCTCCCGTAGAAAGACTGAGGTGGCTAGAAAGGATGATGGCTTTATTGGAGCTCCGACCTTTCCGTGACTGGTCTCAGTCTCACGAGCCAGTAAGGTCAGATGAGAGGGAGCGGCCTGCTAAAAAAGACGATGTACTTTCAGGTGTACTTAGTAACATGTGTCCCACTTTCTCAAAACGACTGTCTCTGCATTTAATTCGTTGGCTCGCAGCCTATTTGCAAATTAGTTCCCAATATTTGACAATCTTGAGTTTATGACCTTAATTTTTTTTAATTTTACATAATAATCCTTGCATATTGGGCTTCACGAACATACGCTTTTCAGTATTTCAAACTTTTCATAAAGACAAATGCTCATCTTCTCCTCTGTCGATATGTCATTTCAATACATGAGATTATAATCCTTAATACCCTTTCAGATTACCAAAACAAAAAGAAAAAAACTCCATCGCAAATTGCCTTTGCCTTCGCTCCAGTCTGATAATGTGCTTCGTTCTGTTGCTTGGTGGAAATGCAAATAACTCAAACAGCTCTAACAGTTCCTCTACTTGAGCACATTTTGGAGCTGGCGAACGCCGCACAGATTGCGGGATCCTGACCAAGATCTGAGGGTCTGTATTTGCACTAGGACATTGGCCTACTCTTCGTTCCCGTCCCAAGCAATGATGGTAAAAAACATCGCTTTAATCATCCCCTGGATTGTTTTATTAGTCATCCAAAAATTAACCTGCTGGGATTTGAGGTTTGGAACATCTAGATTCGGACACCTACATGGATTCATGCTCCTGGAATACCATGCAATAGAAAGCAATGATCCAATGATTCCAACACCAGGTTGAGCCACCCACCAAAGACCACACATTGGGTGATCAGTCTATTTCAATAAGGTGGCCCACCAGACGAGTGTAGCGGCTTCTTCCTTGTTCTTGACATTTCATGGCGATGCTGCCGTTTCCGTAGGTGCAGGCGCCAATGGCTGTTCAGTGCAAACTGATTCAGAGTTTAGGCCATGAATCACCGTAGAGCCACTAGCTAGAGAATATGTATCCAATGAAGATTTTTGGGATCCCAAATCACACTCTTTTACAGCAGAAGGTATAATCTTCTAGCATTGATAGGGGTTATGTTTCATTTCAGCTTGTTTGCCAAGGCTTGTGAGCTCAACATTGAATATTCAATTAGCTGATGCTCTAAACCATATGCCACAGAGAAATATAAAATCCAATTCATTTGTAGAAGAAACTAGAATGAGATCAACTTGTTTGCAAGCATCTACAGTATGCCCTTTCTTTTAGTTCTTGCATGGAATATATGGCATTTTGGCCCATTGATCACCAAAACCCCAGAATCAAACATGAGAAGCATTTGTTCCTACACTCCAAGACCCCCACAGCTTGGATAAGAGGACTTCCACCCATACTTGGTGACCACATCCAAACCCAAACTCAAAGAGTTGTTAGTTATGAAACCACGCAGCTTCTCAGAGAGCTGAAGGCACTGATCAGCAAGAGAGCAGGCTTTTAAGGGAACAATCCAGTGGGTGGGAGATGGAAAAGATGCAAACATAGAGACAGTCCAGCTACACATTAATACAGCTCATGGGATCAAATATATGCCACAAAGCCTCATGCTGATACGCCCATTGCCCATCGTGGAATTACATAACGTCCACAAGTGCCTCCTGGAGGATTCTGGGACAATACAGTGATCAAAGAGGCAGAGTTATATGGGAAAAACATGATCAACATGCTTCTGAAAATGGGCTGATACTTCATGAAAATTATTTTAATGGCATTGGTAGGTGCAATGGTAAGGCCTGGTCCGCATAGTGGCAAGGATTGCCCCATGCATCCTTGTTGGCACAGGTTCTCATCATATGTATAACTTCTCTAAGAGCTGCATACACCTTGACCTCTCCAAACCCCACCCTGGTAAGAGCCTACTGAACTGGGTACACCCCTTACCTCTTCAAATTTATTTTGACAAAAAACCAAACCTTTGAGGTAGAAGTTTCTATTTTCCAACACTGGTAGCACAAATTTTTTAAATTGCAAAACAACTTAAAAAAGCATTTTACAAAAGATTTATTAGACTGAATCATTCTCCTGAAAGGAATGAGGAAGAACAAACATGAAGAACTCTTCTTACCTCAGAAAGGCCACATGGTGGTGAAAGAACATACTGAACTGTTTATAATTTGATACCTCAAGGTGAAATCACAGGGAGCAAACCTAAACAATTGCAAAATATCAGGCAGAGTTGAGCTTGAAAATGAAGAACTCTTCTTCATTAAATTGACCAAGTGAATGAAGCTTTCTGAGCCAAGATGAAAGAAGTAGCTACCAAGTAGTCCAGGTTTAAAGTTTCTGTTCACAGGGTGCTCCTGGCAACAGTTATGCCAAAACCAGCAAAATTTGCAGTACTAAAGATTCATTGTGCAATTAATTTAATTTTACATCAAACTGGAATAACAGAAAGCACGAATGTTGTTATTTGGACCATTAGAATCATCAAAAGAATGTTTTTCCCTTTGGTTAATGTATAAATCAAGTTTCTGTAGTCTCGAATAAACACTAGATTGGGCCTGTATGTGTACTAGATTTGAAAACATTCCATGTAATGCCTTTATGCGTACTATTTGAAACGATTCCATGCCATGCCTGTATGTGTACTAGATTTGAAACGATTCCATGTAATGCCTTTATGTGTACTAGTTTTGAAACCATTTGAAGCCATTCCATGTAATGCCTGTATGTGTACTAGATTTGAAGTCATTCCGTGTAATGCCCATTTATCATACATTTGAGAGAATCCAACCTGAAGCAATTTACAATAATGCTACCTAACCAAGAGGGACAAACTGATATGACTAAACATTCAGAAGATGGTATTCCAAGCATTAGACCTGTCAAAATTACTGCTTACATTAGGCTAAGGTCATATTAAGATCCATTGCAGTTAACAAACACCTTGAGATGCATAAAACAATGCTAACGTGTATGCTTCCGGGTGATCCAAGGTATGTACTAAAAAATCTCAAAAACTGATTGACTAGTGTCGAGTGAGCAGCTGATTGTTTCAGTACTGTTCCATACAAAGCGGCAGCCAGAAGCCGGAGGATTAGCTTTAGATTGCTGGAAAGAACAGGATCTCTAGCAGTGTCGGGACATTCTTTATAATGAGTAGAGTGTGAGACAAAGATACCTTTAATAACTAGCTATGTTAACACCCACAAATGATAATTTACTGATCAAATTAGCAGCTATTGCTTCTGCTCTTAGGTTTACTTGACTTGGGATTTGAGACCTTTATTATATTTTAATTACAGAAAAGATTTCAGGGGAAAAAAAGAAAACTAAAACAACGGATCCATAAAGACAACGGACAGCATGATGCAGCAATCAACATCATCTAATCACCTTGTCCACTAACTACAAGCTAAAAGTTCTCAGAAATGTTGATATGTCAATAAATACAATACAGATGCAATGGAAATACAAATTCTTTTTTTCTTTCGTTTGCCTGGGAACTGAAATTTTGTTAGGCCAATTATGATAAAAGAAGGGGCCCATCCTCAATCTAATAGAAACAAAATCAAATTGAAACATCGAGTATCCAGGCTCTATTTTAAATCATCTAAATATCAATAAATCCGAGAGACTTCCTAAAGAAGGCCGAATTCATAGCAGCAAATAGTTCAAAAGCAGCAGGAGCAGTCGAAAGGACAAAGAGGGGTGCCGCCAGCATCCGGATTCCCGACCCCCAGCTCATCTGCAGAGTATATGGTGAGCCCTTCCTGCGTTCTCCGCCTAGGTCGGGGCAGTGGATCGTTTTGAATGTCTCCTTTGAAAGAGGCCTTCTTTTTCTTTGGTTTTTCGTTGCTTTTCTTCTCCTTCTTGATCTTCTTCGACTTGTCCTGTTCTACATTCAAGCTTTCCGGAGTTGAGCCCGCTTTCTCGGGTTTCTTCCTCTTCTTCTTGAAGATCTCTTCAATTTCATGACCTGGTTTCTGCTTTTCGGTGACCGGTGTTCCCTGTAGTGGAGGAGACGATGATCTAGCTTTCTTCTTCGCCATCGAAGAGCTGGATATGGCGGCGGCCGTGGGAGACAGCCTGAGATGAGAAGGGCTTTCAACAGAAAACTTTCGGCCCTTCTGCGGACTGTGGCTGATATGCACGCACCCGAAGCTGTAACTGCTGTCCACGTAAGTCAACAATTTCATGATAACCACGTTCTTTCCAAATTTTACAAAGCCACCATAACGTTTTACTTAGGTGCTTCGAAATGACCAAAACGCAAACTAAAGCTGATGGAAGAGGATTATATTACACCTGGATGCCGTCAGATCTTCTCCTGTGTACAATGTTATTCTTAGTTTGAAACGGAAGAAGCTATGCCCAATGGATGGGAGGAATGTGAACAGAAACAAAAGGAAATCAAAAATTTTATGTTAACCATATAGAAAATAATGTAATTTAAAATCAATAGAGATAAAATAAATAAATTTTTTGAGGAAAAAATAAATAATAATTTTAATATAGAG
>JAYJMB010038426.1:0-10773 GCA_036873735.1 Pouteria campechiana | reverse complement strand
ATAGGAAGCCTAACGAAGTTGTACATTTCCAAATTGCTTGCATTTTTAAACTCATCATTAGGCTACTGCTAGTTTTTACATGAGGCATAATCAAAATTTGGCTCAGCTCATCATATAGGGTAGGAATTCAGCCACAGACAGAATGCAGAGCATGAAATGGTATAGATGCATTCATGTAGCTGACCCCTATGAGTAGGGATAGGGCTTCAATGATGATGATGATGACAATGATGACATTCTCACTGCTGTAGAATGTGTGAACAGATACTCTAAAAGTCAACCTGTCAGCCAAACATTTCTGAAATTCTAACTTGTATGAGACAAATCAAATGCCAAGAAACTTACAAACTTCAAGCATCCTTTCAGAAATAGCCAAAGAGAAATGGTAAAAGAAAAGAAGAAATCATTTTGGGAATAGAAAAGAAAAACGAAAATGAAAAGACAAGCAACCTCTCCATAACTGGCATAGCACCACTGCAGAAGGGAGCTTCTCAAGGATTCCTGATCGTGCATCAACTTCTCCAACTCTCTTTGCCGACTCTCCTGTGCATCTGGACTATATTCAAATTCACGGATCTGAATCACAAGCATCACACAAATGCCTGTTTTAAAGAGCAGCTAAAGAAGGCTTTCTATAGAAGGTGAAATGGAGAAAAATGTTACCCAACAAGACAATAAGAATAGTATGTCATTCAAGCAATTTCCGTCAGGAAATGCACCAAGGTAAAGAGAATGACTTCTTGCATCATGCATCATTACCCATGAGAAATGCTGATATCACCAGAAAATGTAAGAAACGCTCCCAAGGTAACACATCAAACTTGGCAATGAAATCTAGACTAGTAAATGGCTAATCCCAACATGAATAGGTGACAACGGTAGTCAGACTTGTGCAAGAAATGGGAGCATTTTCCCAGTGTATTTTTTTGTCTAAAGCCCATCCAATGTGGAAACCAGCGAACGGAAAGTCTGGGTATGTACATATTCCACATTTCCATGGAACTGCATGCAACATTCAGATAGAAATAATACAATTAATCTTAAGTAAAGCAACATCACAGTATTCGAAGTATGACTAGATAAACTGACCTGAAATCCTTTCTCACGGGCGGCAGCCTTGAAGTTGTCAGCAACTTTACCAAACAGGGTCACAGTGTAAAGAGCATATTCGTTATCTTCCTGCAACTTCTTGGAAGATCTGGGAACCTAAATAAAATTAGACTAATTAATAGTCAATAACTTTTCATCATCAGTACTCATAATGATAATCTACAAATAGGGAAGATAAAGTATGAGAACTAGCAGGCAAAGCCACTCTCCATTCATTTCATAGGTGGATCTACATGGAGCTGAGGGTGGGCAATTGGCCCCCCTCAATTTTGAAAAATATTGTAACCCTTTTCAAATTTTGAAAAAATATTTAAAGGTACAACTAATTTTAAAACTTCTTGTAAAATTGCCCCATTTCAAATAACAATTTGGGGGGCAAATATGAAGTTTATAAATAAAAGTTTGTTGTTAAAAATTTATCTACTATAGAATTTTTAAAAATATATATTATAATAATGTGTAACATAGATTAGTTTAAATATTTAATATTTTTTAAATATGACTTTACGACATAAATTTTGCGCACCCCCAACCTCCGGTCCTGGATCTGCCTCTGATTCATTTCAATATTAATCGCTGATAATTATATGGACAAGAATGAAAAAAGATAATTTTTCTTTTGGCTTTCGATACACAGCACAAAATCAAACTCCTCTTTTCTGTTTCTTTTTCTTTTTTGGTATTATAACTAAATCTTCATTCAGTGTGTCTACAGTGATCCATATATAACAAAAAAGTCAACAGAGAAATCCCATGGGCCAGCAAGAACTCAATCACACACATGCAGCATCTGCAGAGATTTAATTTTATAGTTCTTGGAAACAAAAGGAACCAGGGGGTCTCAAGAGGATACATTGACATAATTAAGTTTATATATGATATATTTGTAAAACTGTGAAGATTGCTAGTGGAGATCCTCTAACAAACAGCAAGGAAATAGTCCCCATTATTTGACCACAGCACAAAATTAAACTCCTCTTTTTGTTTTATCTTTTTTTATTTGAACACATGTTTGTTTTTCATTATTAACACAGATACAACTTCATTCAACTCTACAGTTTAATCATAAGTTTCTTTTTTCATTATTAATGGACAAAGACATCCACCTTCTAATCTTATTGATACATAATGATGACACATTTTTATAACAAAGCATATGATACATCTGGAGGAAATTATTTTGAAGGTGTTCAGAATGAAAAGAGCTCAAGAGATATAACATGATCCACAACATGTATAAGCCTATGACTTAGAGTTGAAAAATATGAGGACAGCTATGAAGATAAGTCAGCTTACAATTGCTGTAGGATCTTACAACATGGATGAATTAATGAGGTAGCCAAACAACTGGAAGGATGTTTAGAACTTAAACGTTTTAAAATTAATAGTTTAGGGTCTGTTTGGGAATTAGGAAAAGAACTGAGAAAAAAGGGAATATGGAAAAGTAGGAGAAAAGAAAGAAAATGAGGTGATGTGATAGGGCTTAATGATTAAAAATAAAGTGAATAAATATTACAAAAGGTAGGATTTTTATATAAAAAGATGAGAAATTATGATTGAAAATATAAGTAATAATGAGGTAAAGTAGGGTTATCATGTTGTTAGAATGTCAAATTACATCAAAAGGGGTGGAAAAAGGGGTGGAAAGGCTGGAAAACTTTTCCACCATACTTTCCTCATTACCAAATGGAGTCTTCAGGAAAAATTAAAAAGAAAAAAAAATGCATGGAAAGCAACTTTAGCTGTAGCAATGAAAAGGGGCACTTGGTTATAATAGTTTGAGCCAATAATTCATTCAAAAAAGCAAAACATACGTTTGGGTAAGGAAAAATGGCTGGGTTAATGCAACGGAAATGTAAACAATAACTTATTATGACATTTATCTCCTCTATTTACCCCAACAACCTTTTTTTTTTTACAATCACTCCCTGCTCGTTTTATCTTTATTTACTTTATGGCTGACATTATCCCCTATCCTACCAAAATCATTAAATTTCCATATCTATGTCCCTTTAAATTTCCCACCGTCAAAACACACCTGAAGTGAAGTGAAGATGTTTCTCATAGATAAGAGTTACATTGAAATGGACATGCAACTGTTTAGAGAATAGATACAATATCCAACATACTTTATGTGAAAATGTTGACAAACAACATGCCATAGTATGAGAGAAATGAAGTTGGATGTTGGGTTTGATGAAGGGCAGCCCAAGGGCAAAATTGGGAAGAACATTCAAGTTAATTAAGAAATAACACCAACACATGACATGATCAAAGAAAGCAGACAAATCATTTATGTATGCACTTCATAGATCAGGAATTGCACCAAGAAAGAATTTGTCAGCTCAGGTTAAGGGCTGCAAAAGGGCAAAGAGAAATACAAAAAAAAAAAAAGGATATTGCATGGAAATACCTAGAAAATACAAGATATGATCCATGATACGGAAACCAGATAAGAAGGTTGGTGCAGCTCCCACAATGGATGGCAATGACCAATCATGATGTACACAAGCCCTTTGTCATGATAATACAACTTATTTTCAAGGAAATTGGCAGTTCAAGGTTAGAAAATTTGTTATTTAATCCCAATCATATTGCCCCTGGCAAAATCAATTATAATCTTCTTCAAGCAAAAGCAGCTCAATCATTCTCTGTTTCGTAATATGTTCTAACAGGATCTCATGACTTCAGTAAAACTATGTAAAGGCAGCAGCAGGTGAAGACATGTTAAATGAAACCCACCCAGAGCATCAGATGAGACAGAAGTTCTTAAAAAGATGGAATAACATTCACCGTTTAGTTAATATGAAATTGATTTGGTCATATTACAATTCATTCACTTATCCAATTACTAGAATTTGCAAAAATGAATGGGAAAAATGGTACATGAGAAAAAAGATATTTCCAAAACTAAATACATGTTGCAAAGTCTAACAATATAAAATTAATCCAGTCAACTTCTTGCATTCTATGTTATAAATTTCTAGCATTCTTCCAGTCTTCTCATTGCCTTCCCAAATATTAAAAGAAGAAAAAAGAAAAGAGAAAAACACATTAGTGGGTGATCAATATGTTTAAAGTATGAAGCCTTTCAACCCCTGCAGTCAATAAAAGATTAAATAACAGACTTTAGAACCCTACCTGTGAAACTCTCAACACTTTTCCTAGTTCAAATTTCGATCCTATTGCCAGCATTAGTGATCACAAAAAGTAAAAAAGACAAAATGATGAAGAAACAAGAAAGATTTCTTCTAAACACTGCAGCATGCATACAGTGGTATGTGCCATCACTTTAAGAAGTACATACATAATAGATGATATGTGCTGTTGGTTTATGAAGTATCATTATCGATGCCTGTATGAGTTAAAAAAAAAAAACAACATATTCAAAGACACCATAGACAAAATGAGTATGTTGATATGGATGAGTCATAGCCATGAGGATATAGCTAGGAATCAATTCAGGCAATACCCCCAGAGGTGGCAAGGGCAAGTAGATTCAGTTAGTTTGGCCATTTGCACAAATTTGGAGAAGTCAGCAAGTATATCTCAATGATGCCTAAACAGTAAGTGGAAGGTGCACATGAAAGTGGGTGGAGGTACTAAAGAAGCATTTGAAGGCCAATGGTTTTGAGTCGACTGTTGTTTGGATAGAAAAAATTTGAGAAACTTTTAAATCGTGATATTTACTTTCATTGCAGTTAACTACTCTATATTTCATCTTTATAAAACCAAAAACATTTGATTCTGCTAAGAAAATAAGAGAGTTATGCCCATATCAAATAAAAGTACAAATAAAGCAAGAAGATTTACAGGAAAAGATGAAAGGAATGCCATCAAAAAATATAGCAAGAAGTTAAAGAAACAAGTATTTTCAAAATTATCATGATAATAGGTTTTTCCTGATAGCAGGAAATTTTAGCAACCAAACACTTGGTAGGGCATTTCTATCCTTTTTTCTTCTTTTAAGGCCTGATTGGTAGTGTAGATTTGCTTGGAATGGAATAGAATGGAAAGAAAATTGATGTCAGCAATATAGCAGTGATGTCAACCATTAAGTAAATAAGGTTAAAATAAATAGGAGATAATAATCAAAAATATAAGTAACAATGAACAATAGTAGGATTGTTATGAATAGTACATGTTAAATCAACCCTTGGGAAATGAAATTTTCCATGAAATTGGATTCCATGGAAATGAAATCTAACCAACTGACCAGGCCCTTATTTTTCCTCTAATTTTGCTTTCCATCTTATTACAATATTGGTTCAAACCAAACACACTTCCAGCTAAGGATATGACAAAAGCAGCAACTGACCCTAGTTACCACTGTAAGACTTCAATGATAAAATTTCATTGAAAGAAGTGATATGGAGCATTATGTCTCAGTATTGTGTTCTGAAAGTGAAATCACTAAGTGTACTACTTTGTTAACTGAATAGACTCCTATTTTCTATAACATTTTTCTTAAAATTCCTCTGTAAGAAGGTTCCAAGAACAATGAGACTGTTTGATTCACCAAATAGTAGGGGCGTAAATCAAGCTGGGTTGGGTCAAGGTTGGGTCAACCCAACCCTAACCCTTTTCGTAAAACAAATCTCAATCCAACACTAACCCCATTTCTAAAACTTCAACCCAACCAGCCAAGCCTAAATTTTTAGGTTGAGTTAGAGTTGAATTTGGGTTGGAAATTCTAGTTTGGAGCTAATCGGTAGAGCAGAATTGGATTTGATACCATGAAAAATTCTATTTCCCAAGGGTTGATTTGACATGTACTTTCCATAACAACCCTACTTTTTCCATCATTACCTATATTTTCAACCATTACCTCCTATTTATTTTAATTTTATTCACCTTATGATTGACATCATCTCCTATATTACTGACATCAATTTTCTTTCCATTCAAATCCATTCCAAGGAAATCGACTCTACCGATCAAGCCCTTAGTTGATAGTAAAGAATTTTTACTTTAAATTCTATGTATCAACTTATCCAACATTTTAAGACTTATCTCACTTACATGAGATAAAGGGCTTGTTTGGTTTGGCTTATCTTTGGGGCTTACAGCTTATTCGCATAAAATAAGTAATATTTGAGGGAGGTAATCAAAGAAGCTTATAAGCATGTTTTTATGCATAAGCCACATTTGAGGGAGCTTATCAAAAAGACATATAAGCATGTTTTTATGCATAAGCCACATTTGAGGGAACTTACCAAAGAGGCTTATAAGCATGTTTTTATGCATAAGCCATAAGCACCTCATCCAATGCTTTTGGGCTTATGAATTTTTAATTTTCCAAAATCACTCCCATTAGTATTTTATAATTCTAAAAATGACCTCCCTATTCCACTCCCTTTCTCTTGTCGTGCAAGTCTTCTCGCTAAACCTTCCTACACAAAAAACTAGCAAAAGCCTTTTCTGTACACAATTTTATTCAGCAAAAGAGGTAATCGTGTTTATTTTTTATGATTTTATTTCCCAAAAATAACAAAGTTATTAAAAGCAACAAATTATCACCACTAGCGATAACAATGAGAACGGCAAGGAGATTGGATAACTTCCTAATAGAATGCATGATTATATTTATTCAAGAAGGAACATATTGTAAAGATATATATAGACTTATAAACATTTTAATTTATTTTTGTTAAGTTTATTTTTATCCACTTACACAAAGTTATGAATACTTCAATTAGTTTTTATTAACTTTAAAATTTATCAATTTTTTATTTTTTATATTTATATCTCAAATTTACATTGTCAAAATCATTTACTTTCAAATATTTCAATTGCATTATTTTAGAAAACATTTTATATATTTAGCTTAGGATTTATGAGGGAAATTTAGCATTTTATCCATTATTTCAGAATTTCAGCTTCAACTGCATCAAATGCTGCTTACCAATTTAAGCCTTTTGTTTCAGATGTATCAAACAGTCTCTGCTTATTTGACTTCAGCTGCTTATTAGCCATTAGCTGATAAGTCCCAGCCAACCTAAACAAACCCAAATAGCTCTGTAATTTAGCCAATTTCAGGTTATGGCATCTTTACATGAGAACACACCATACGAGTGGATTGCATCATAATCACATATGCCATGATGAAACAAGAAATACAATATACCATCCCTATCTTATACATGGTTTTAACAACTTTTAGTTAGGGTAATTCTTACTGAACTTGTCTGTAGTCCAGCTAGACCACTTCTTTAACAGATTATTGGAACAAAGGTTTTACGTACTCCCAGCAATCATCAACCAATTTATGGATTTCCGAAAATCAAATCACCATATAGTTTAGATTTCATAAAGGTTCATTGAGGCACTAGGAGTCCATCAAAATTCTAAACAGAAAAGCCACATTTTCATCAGAATAACAAATTGAAAGAAAGGTGGGGAGAAGAAAAGTAATAACCTCTCTGAAGGAAGAAGAGAAAGAACAACAAGAAACTGATCAAATTTTTCTTAGCTTCTTGTTTCATATTTTAACAACTTCATCACTGCAAATTATCCATGCAATATTTGCAAATAACTAGTGGATCACAAGTACAAAGGAAGTTCCTTCTAAAAATTCACACATTTTGAGAAGCCTACATATTTCAGCACAGTGCTTACCACAAAGTCGGTCAGAGTTTCATAGCGTGATAGCCAGTCCTTCTGTGAATATTTTGAAACAACTGCAAGGAGAGTTACTAAATGTTCTGATGTAATTATGTCCTCTGGCTTCACCAAAGTTGAAAGATCACGCACAGCCAAGCTGAAATATGAAAAGGAGGGGCTCAGTTGCCACTAATCTTAACAAAGAATTTATCTTTAATACACCCACCAAATGCAGATGCTTAATTAATCCCAGTCCATCTCATAGATGATCAGCTGATGAGCTATCTGAAAAATAATATTCAGACCTTCCACTTTGCTTTCTGTTTATTGCATTCAGATGACTGCGGACATTGTTATACTCAGCAACACGAACCTGCAGAGTACCGATAGAGAAAAGCAGAGTTTCAAAGTTGAGACTAAGAGACAAGTTCTCAATGAGAGACCGAGCCATCTAATTGAAACGCTGATGTTTAAGGCATGGCACTTCAACACCAATAGAATCCACTGTCTAATAACTAAAATATTTAAATTTCAAATGATTTGGTAACAGAAATTCAGTAAATAAAGCTGAAAGAAAAAAGAAATATGTTCCTGTCCCCTGAAGACATCTGTGGAAAACTTCTAAAGGAGATAACCTAAACACTGCAGATAATAACAACCTAAACGCAGCAAATAATAAACAACAAAAATGCTTTCAAAAGATAACTTGAAATAAATAAATTTCATATGATATCATCTTCTAATACTGCAAAATTGTTTTTCATTATGATGGACTTCTAAGAGCCTGCATCCATAGATACAAGAAAATCTTATCTAAATTCTAAGTGGGTGAAGGAGTGATGCAGGTCCATTACTCTTATTAAACCATTTGAAACGAACACTAATGTGTCCATTTTAGAGAATGAAAAACACCATAAGACCAACAATTATGGAAAAACAATGAGGTAAAAGTTTTGCTATGAACAACAATGAATTCTTACAGGTTTTATGGTGAATAAAAGTTTCAAGTTTTTTAGTGATTGGAATTTAGGATTAATTTACTGTGATGCCTAAACCTAAGAACAATTCATAGGATTTCTTATTTTTTGTTTTTATTTCCCTTTCCTTAAGTTATCTCAGACAGCCCCTTTTCATATTCAACCCTTGACTTCCTAGTAAAATTTCAAAACCTTTACACTGGCTACACGATTTTTTCCAATCTGAGATTATCTTGCGTCAATCAACTCTGACATCAACCATGTTCAGAAACTTTACACCATTCCTACTATTGGGATTGTTTAATTGTTGCCTTTTAAACATGTATTGTTGCTTGCATCATCTTTTAGCCTTTAACGTCCATTTCTGAGCCACATATCAGATAACCTAGTGCAGTAAAATAAGTCCCTTAATGAGGTAATAAATAAATAAAAATTAAAAAATTAAAAACAATGCAGGCCAATAGAGGAAAAAATGAAAAAGAAAAATTGGTTGCAGTGAAATGACCATCAAGCTTCAACTGACCTTCAGATCATCCTCAATCCTGGCTACTTGAACGTGAATGCCGTCAACAATCTCTCTCAGTGGGGACATTGTTGGATATTTCGCTTCATCCCAAACAAATCTGCCACCTCCAAACCACTTCATTTTATTAAACAACATAAAAGTGAAAGCTCCAACTTTTCTCATGCATAGGTAAATTTGAAAAGAACCCACATCTCTTCTCTGTCAAATGATTCTTATTGTCTGTCCATGGAACCATACTATCAACAGATCACAGAGAAAATTTGCAGTAAGAAAACAACTGAAAATGGAACAATGCCAATTGTTTTGTTTTTAAAGGTTTCTTTGGAGATTCAGAGACTGATTTGGTATTCCTACAGTTCCCATCTACTATCAGCCCTTCGGCTGTATGGTACACAAGCATTCATCCAAGTGAAGCCCATGTTTCAGAAGCCCCAGCCGTCTGCAGGTTGGACCCCAACTGAAGGAATAATAACCTTGCCATCCAAGAAAGCGAACAATCTAATTTGCAGATCTATAAATGAACAGCTACGGAAAACATGCCACATTCAACATGAAGAAGTTCAAATCAGATGGGTGAAATTATACACCAATTTAGATTACTCAAGCTGTCCCCATCAACACCAGGACATTAGATCTACTAAAAGCACATTACCTAGAGGCTAAAACAGTAGTTCTAGGAATGCCATTACCTGGTGAGATAGGAATCCACAGGAACTCCATCGACAGTGAGCGCCCCACCCTCCACACCAGACACCTTCTCCAATTCTTCAATCTGTCGCCTGATCTTATGTGAAACTCCCTCCACAAACGTATTTGACTGCAAGAATTCCAACAAAAACTCAAATTTCTGCCATCATAGCCATCCATATTAAATCTCGAAAACCAAAACACCGCAGAAAAACCCAATATCCTGATCAAATTCTCAAAAACCGTACCTTGGGGCGAATTCTAAACAAAAAAGACCAAAAATTGGACAATCACACCAACTCATCTTCCATCTCAAGTATCGAAAAACCACACATCCGCAACACTCCGATTCCTAGATCAAAAATCCTAATTGAATTTCCAAAAAACCGTGCGCATTGGGGAGATTTTTAAACCAAAAAGACCAAAAATTTGGCAATCAAACCCACTCATCTTCCATCTCAAGCATCAAAAAACACACCCCCGCACCATTCCGATTTCCAGATCAAAAAAGGACTCAAATTCCAACCAAACAGTCGCATAGCTTACCTTGAGCAGATCGTCGCTGAGTGCCAAAAGAGAATCGAGGGTGCCCACGCGGAGATCCGGGACGTTGAACTGCGATAAAACGCATCAAAACGAGAGAAAGAGGTGTGAGATCAACAGCTGTGATTTCTAGACGCGGATCTGTGAATGGACGGCCGAGATAGTACTCTGTAGAGAGGGGTATCGAAAGATTGCTTGGAGATGGCTTCTTGCAGGCGAGACCAGAGCGCCGAAGCTGTGGTTTGGACAGGGAGAGAGACGATCCAATATCTCGTAGCCATTTCCAACGATATTTAGAAATTTGGGGATTTGAAGGTCTTTCTTTTT
>JAYJMB010038415.1:0-33310 GCA_036873735.1 Pouteria campechiana | reverse complement strand
AGCACAAGAGAAGTTGACAAACAAGCTAGCAGCAACACGAAGAATAGCAGAAGAGAAGCGTGCAAGTGCAGGGGCCAAACTGAATGAGAAGGCCGTGAAGACATCTGAAAGAGCCGACTATATTAGGAGGACAGGCCATTTGCCTTCTTCCTTCTCTTTCAAGCTTCCTTCCCTGTGCTGGTAAAAAGTAAGACTATGCAGTGTATTCCATAATCCATTTCACTTGGTTATTCTTGTTGCCTCCTCAACTTCAGATTCTTCATTTTTGTATTGTATTTCCTAAAAAATAATTAGCACGTCTTGTCAGTGAATTTAATGAGCTTTTTAATCTTCCTCAAGTTCTTATTCCCGAAAATTCTCTCATTTTTGCCTGGGTTGGCAAATTAGTTTAGATACAATTTCCATCAGAGATACATGTAAGTACATGCAATATTTTCGTATTGGGTCATCTTGAGTGGACTGAAAATCTAAAAATTCCATTCTAAGATGATGCAATATGTTACCGTCATTCAGTGATCAAAATTATTAATATGTTGGTCCCATTATGATTGAAAGATGCGCTAAAAGTTCAACTGGTTCTCATTTTTCTACAGTGACAGAAATGCAGATGGCATGCTGCCATTCTCAGCAACTATGCGGCATATACCTATGCTTCAGCTGTATGATATTCATGCATGCTGGTAAGAAGGAAGGTATTAGGAAAAGGATTTTGTTCTTGTCCACATTCTCTTCTCTAGATTCGATGGAATCTCAAATTGGATCCTCTCAATACTTAAAAAGATAAAGCAACCTTCCTCATCAGATGTCTAATAAGGATGGCATGGTCCACCAATAATTTTGAAAGATGGATGACTGATGTTTTGCAAAGCCCAACTTGAATCACCAAACGATTCATTTAAAGGATTCATCAAAAGTTCATGCATCGCATATGGCGGCGTTGTTGGGGGGAGAAATTGTTGGTTCCGGGGATGGAATCCAAGGCCAGAAATTATTGAATTGGCTGCATGAGTGTTGAAATCTAAGAATCATTATGTCAGAGCAAATTCATCGATGAAATGGATAAGACCGACTGATCAGCTTCCAAATACAACGTTTGTTGAGCCTATTCGTTCTTCGTAACATACAATTATGGATACCTACTTTCCCTGGGTTTTTCCTTCTGTTAAGAGACGTGGAAATGCAGTAATGGTTCAAGTGCAAGCAGCGGCTACTGCGGACGGAGCGATGGCTGCTGTCTGCTTTTATTACATGCTCAAAACAGACCCGACTGCATAGTTCCAAGCTCTCTCAGATTATGCGAGAAATTATTCCGAAGCGGAGGGAAGCCTTGCCAGAAGCTGATATTGCATATAAGTATACAACGGGAGACACTGCCAGTACAAGGTTTAGGAGATTCAAACTAGACATCTTCTGTTAACCTTTAGATTCAAGAGTATAGTTTGATCTCTTTGACAAAATAATTCCAAATCCTTGGTGGCCAAGATGCTTTGAAACCTCCATGAAAATTACATCAATTGCCATAGAATCTCCGGCATATGAAGGCCAAGATTAATCTAGATGAGATTTTATTAGTTCTTGTTGCTGCACACAATTCAGCAGCTGCCTTTTTCAGCCGGCCTTGAATTTGATTTGTGATTGAACTTCTTGCCACCCAATGTTTTCATTGAGTGCACCGTCCCCTCTTCTCTTATCAACAATTGGGATGTTAAAAAAAAAAGAGTAAAGAAGAAACAAAAGAAAAAGTGAAAGGAAGTACAAAAGAAAAAGAAAAAATAAACCGAACTGGCATGCAAATTGAAGTGAAGAGACTTGCATTACGTGATAGGCCATTTTCCCCCTAATCAATGGGATTATAGGGGGCAGACAATCAATATTTCATAGAATTGATTTATATTACATCTCACAGAAACTCGCTAAGCACCATTGAAGATTTTAATGGAGCTCGAGCAAGTAACAAGATCAAAAAAACTTGGTTAATGCTGGAATGATAAATCAAGGGACTTTAGTTTGGAAACCTTATTGATAAGTGATGACAATTTCTCTTAAGCTGCCCTGACTAGAATGTGAAATGTTGAAGGTCAAGAATCCAGAAACCTCATCATAATTGACTTCCTCTGCCTTAGCATCCACTGTGCAGTACCGTGGTTTCAGGCTTGAATATGCACCAAAGCGACCACAACCTCTCACTTCTATCATTAGCACACAATCACATGCACCAATTGTAGTGTTCAATGCATTGATAGCACCTCCCGAGTTAAACATGTTGATTAATCCAAGTGGTGCAAACTGGACCTTCTGGTTGTAGTCCTATTGGAGGACAAAGCATTTTTGTTAGGCAAATTTTGGACTCTCAAACACTAATAAATGGAAGTAGAAGTCAAGAAAAAAGGTCACAAACCTTGATTGGAGATATAGTATAGATTTCACATTGTAGAATTCCCAAAGAAACTTCTGCATATTCTTTCTTTGGAAGTCTAGAAAGTTGTCCTGCACAGAGAAACTGACAGTTTACACAAACAGATTGTGCAAAAATGAGCTACAAAAATAATTAGAAGAAAGGAGAGAAATTAAGCGATACCTGAATTGAATGCGAATACAGCACAATCTCCAGTCCAATTTTCAATGCCAAACTCTTCAAGGAACTCAACATCCGTAGGACTAACTCGTGTTGAAAGAGTTAATTGCTTGGCCTTTGAAGCATAATCATCATGGGTTCTCTCTTTTAATGGCCAGATTCCTGCTCCTTGGCAGTTGAAAACTCCAATGACACCTGTGAATTTATTCAAATTCCAAATCTTAAGCAAGCTGCAAGAAGAATTGGGCAATGTCACAGTTAGAGAATTAAGACTAACGTGCTGGATCTTGGAAATTGAAAGAATTCTGAGAAATCCACCTTTTCCCATCCATGACGGGGTCATTGAATAGACAATCTCGAGTAGGCCTGCCAGCATATCTAGCCCTCAACACCGATCCATCAGGTAGTACTAGTTTCTTAAGGACATTGAAATCATGGTGACCTGGCTTATCACTGTATAGTGTTAAAAGGATTAGGAAATGGCTTTCTGCAATATGAAAAATGACATGTGAACCGGACTTCGATGTTATGGTAGTATGAAAGAACTTGATTACCTAACACAAACTCCACAACCACCAATGGCTCTAGATGCAGCATGGAACTCGGCTGTGCCATGCTTACTCTGTGATCAACCAAAAAAATTTATGACTATCATTGGAAACTTGGAAATGAAAACCAAAGATGGCTCCATCAAAACGGCGAACATACATGGAACATATCCCAATCTGGCACCACAAGCTCTCCCAGAAGAAGACTGTTAAATGAGACAGATGCAATATGCAGAGTTTGGAAATTTGGCTCCCTTGGCATGAAGTCCTCCGAAGACCTGGCAACTGCACTCTTCTTCAAACTGAAATCAAATTTCAAATGAGAACATATCGCAAGACAGTATACTGGGCAGTTGCTCATTGTCTACAGATAAGATTGAAAAAATACCTGTAAATGGAGTCAGAGTTGTGAGACATACAGCAAATCAAATTATTGTCTTTGAAATTTCTTGCAATAGATGCTTCAAGGGCTAATTGGTATTGTCTAGTCAATGACACACGTCCACCATATCCAGCACCTAGAGTCTCCATAACATTCTGAACATCTACCTTGACTCCATCGACACCTTGGCTGGCAAGGTAGCTGTGAAGATCATTGTAGAACTCACTTATTTTCAAGGGATCGATTATGCCAACCCCATACTTCTCCAAACTGTCCACAGCAACATCCCTTAAATTCCCCATATTTCCAGGAGACTGAACTGGATATGCAATCTTTGGGTTGTATTTCTTCATTGCTTCAGATGTAGGAAGGACTCCTCCCCAGTAGCCAACCAAAGCATGCCACATATAGACAAACCTGACATGGAGAAATTCTCTGAGTCCAGTGAACTTCAATGTAAGAGGTTTAGTAAAGCATTGAGTTCTGTGAAATAGTAATGTTACTTGAGCCCATATTTCTCTTTGATGTTTCTGATGAAATCATGAAAATCTGTAGTTGCATTATCGTCAGTGACTATGTCGTTGAACTTATAATTTTCCTTTATGTCAACTAGTCGGGTTGCAAACCTATAGACCAAAAAAATGTGAGAATCATATGAAAGAAAAAGAAACAGTTATATTACAGAATTCATGCAAGTTAAATATGTCCATGAAACATACTGGGTCCCTTCATTAACAGGTTCACCTTCCCTTTTGAATTCATTTATTGTACATTGCCAGCCATCATCAATGATCAGAAATCTTGGCATACAGCCTCCTTCTGAAAAGCTGCAAAACAAGGGTTCACAAAGGCAAAGAAACCTTAGATAAATACTGCAGGGAGGTTTATATTGTAAAGCTGAATGAAAAACAGATTGATTGGTTACCCAAGAAACCTATGGAATGTGTGTGAAACTCAAGATAAACAGAAATGAAATACAGAAGCCATACCTTTCAAGACCCTCTTTGATTCCCTGTGGATTGACATCAGTGTAGAAAGCATCCCAAGTGCACCAACCAAACCAATCCAAGTTTGGCGGGATCTGTGAGTTATACCACAAAAAGCATTTTCCCTCTGATTTAGATTCTTTGAGAATCAAGACTCTTAATTAATTACTGAATAGCCGTGAATTTATTTACATGAGTGAGTGTGCACGTGTCTACACACGCATGTGCAATGCATGTTTGCAGCCCATATATGAAAGAATCGCATTCTGTGAGCTGAGGATTTGAATCTTGCTTACCTTCTTGGTCTCACGGTGGCTAAAAGTTCCCACATGTTTCTCCAATATCCTGCATAAATTTCACAATCATAAAACAAAAAGCACGGTTACAGTTCACAATAAAGAGAAATGAATCTAGGGAAAATAGAGATCCAATAGCTTGATTTTCAATTCAAATATACTTGATAGAATCCTTCATGAGCTCAAATGGGTTGTCCCCTGAATTCACGAACACAGCTTCCAGAAGCTGTTTGCACTGAATGGCAGGGTCACCTGAATAGTGAACCCACAACAAGTAACATAATCAGAACTCTGAAAACCCTAAAATTAAAACTTGAAAGTGTGATCTGATACAGAAAATATAATGACCAGAAAAACTAACCACTTTCAGCACAGAATTGAAGCTCATTAGTAGAAGTCCCCTGTAAACTGTTTCGGAAATCACCATCCAACACAGGGAGTAACAGAACATAGAAAGTGTTCCCATCACTAGAGTCCACTGATTCATCACCCAGAGCAGAATCTTCCATAACCTCCAAGAGAAGCATCTGAGTTTCACAAGGAACGTCACAGCCAGACTTTCCAGTTCTGGGTATCATCCACCAGATCTTGAATCTGAACAGGCATAGCAACCTGTATCCCCTGCTGTGACCAAACACATTACAAAAAAAACACTTATGAATGAAAAATAAATAAGAACTAGATAACAGAAAGCTAAAAAGACAGTATGTTTGTATCTTTTGTTTTTGATTCATTTGCTTTCTCATTAGTAATCAGTCTAAACAAAACTAAGAAAAAAAATAAGGAAATAACATTTGAAGTGAAAAATTAAACCAACTTGCAATTCTTCTAGGCTTGTGACTTTTATTTGTTTTGAGCGCCCTCCAAAAACTTTTCCATCATTACAAATTAACAAGCCTTAAACGTCGACTACAAGAATCAGGTATTTGTACTAGTTTTTTATAATTCACCAAGTTTACCTAATTGTGAACATGTCTTGGCTCAAAGAAAGAGGTTGGACAGCTAATCAGCTTATAATTCATGCGTTAGATTCTCTAACCATCCACTTAATTTCAAACAAATGAAGGAATCATGAGGTTGAACAGCATTTTTTGGTTGGCATACTTCTACCAGAACAAATCTTGTGAATGAATCAGAGTTATGTGATTATAGTAGGCCTGCGTCCATCAGCCTCTTCTTCTACTCTTTGTCAAATAGCCCGAGGATTTATTTTTGTAGCTTTTTTCTTCTTATTTTGTGAAGATTTTCTAAGCATTTCCCAATACTGCATCAAAAAGCGATACCTCAAAATACACTTGTATTAGTCATCCTGCATTTCCAAAAGAAAAGCCAGCTCAACCCAAAAATGAAAGTTCAAATTCCTAATGGGATAAAAGAAAGGAAAACCAAAAGAAAAATTACAAATACCCCATGTTCCAAAGAGAGAAGATTCGACATTTCCCTAAAAATTGAAGAAAAGAAGAAACAAGTTTATCGCAGCACTTAATTAACTTGAAAAATGAAGAAAAATGCATCAAGATTATCTCAGCACTTAGGTAATCTGAGATCATTCATCTTCCAATATTTGAAATTAAAGAAAGTAGATAAATTAGCAAATTCTAAGATAAACCCTCATCAAATTTGGGAGAATGCACAAGTTTTACAAACTCCATATATATGTATATATATATATATATATATATCACCATCAGCAACTGGAATTTTACCATAATGGTTCTTTGGAGAAAAGTAGTGATTTTTAGGGGAAATTATGTATGGTATGCTCAACTTAAATATTGGTATCTTGCCAAATAATTCATCAGCACAGGCAGTGCTTTTGAAGGAAAAGTGCAAAAGTATCCTTGTTTTCTGAGATCTGCAGGCCCCACCTGGCATGTAATGACACAGACCCCAGCAGAAAATCTCGCAGATCCCACCGCAGCAGAGGGCGGTATTAAATACATACCAGATTTGAAAAATGTCGTTTTGGGCGTATTTGGATAGCTAAAGCTTCCCCCCTCTCCCTTACTTGATAAGATATTTAGCCGTTGAATCCTACATTTTTCTATTTTCAAACTCATTTTTTCATTATCAATCTATCCCTTTCAAAAATATCTATACACATTCCTAATCTACTGATATCATTTGCACTCTGGCTATATCATTTCCTCCAGAAAATTAAAACTTTCCTCCCCTTTTTCATCCATTTATACAAACAAATCCTTTGCAGCATTAATTTTGCTGATATAACCCCACATGATTATGGGATGTCTATTCATTTCCCGAATACTTCGCTAGAAACGCTTTCACCCAAATTCTAGTCAACAACTCAAGCTGAAGATGCAGAAGAACAAACAAGAAAGAAGACTCACTCCAGCGCTCCTATCGTGAAAACATGCCGGCTCTTGCTCTCCGAGGCAGTTGCTCCGATGAATGCCGACCCAGAGCTGGCCGGGGAAACCACGACGTTGGGCGGAACTCGGGTGCAGATGGGCTTGCCCCGAACAGTCAGGCAATCGCCTCTGATGCAAGGTGTGGCTGAAATCGTCATTCTTCTTCTCCACAGCAATCTTCCAACCTCAGACGGATCTTGGGGAATGCAAGGACGAAGAGGACAACACCTACTCCCTAACAAGAAGCTCGCGCCTACAGACGGACCTTGGAGAATACAAGGACGAGAAAACCTCAGCATACGAAGACAACTCTCTCCTCCGCAATTCGAGATGGGTTGGTAGGCTGACGGCTTCTACTTCATAGATTCAAACGGTAGGCAGAATTTCCAAATGTGGTGAGCTAGAGATGAGTCAGCTCGACACGTTGGAATGATGTGGATATGTCAGCGGAGAAAAAATGGAAGATAGAAAGAACGTAATCTTTCATCCCAGCAGAATATTGGTGCCGACAGGTTCCCTGAAATGAAAATCGAGTTTATTGTTGGTATGATTTTCTTTATATTTTTTTATTTCCTTCATATCCAAATAAACAGCTAAAAGAATTAATTCTCAAATAAAGTTAACATTTGTATGTTGACGGTAAATTTGATAAGTAGAAAATATTTAAATTTGTACAGTTAAAAAATTCACCCAACCTTTTTTATTTAATAAAAAAACGATATTAAATTAAATACAGATTATTAGTTGTGAAAACATTGTAATATTGATTGTTAATGCAGCTATTTAGTTGTTGATATTACCTCATATTATACTGCATTTGACATTTCCCAATGGCCTAAAAACAAATCCTCGATTAGACAGCTACCTTGGACGGTCCACGCGTTTACTCGAAGTTTCGTCTGACGCGGAATGAAAACCAGGCGACCCACAGCAAAAGACAGGAATTCTGTGGAGATTTCCCAACGCATCACCTGCTGACATTCCCCGAAATAGGTCGAGAGTTTATTATTATAAAATGATTCTAATATGATCGTGAAAATTCACGTTATCTTTTAAATCTTAATTAAGTAATATTGAGCTGAATGATTTGGATTTAACTCATATATAAGCCTTGAATAAGTCATTTGCATGGAGAATTGTTGCTGGCCGGACTATCGTAATGCCTGCGAACGAATAAATTAAAACGGTTACGAGAAGCTAACGTGTGACGAGGTGGTGACGCGGACGAAATCTAATGGGTGGAATGTCTCGTATCTTCCATCACCGGTCAGGTGTCCGGTTCTGCCGGTTGAACCGGATAACATAATTTTGAAAAAACTAAATATATAGATATTTTATTATAATACTATATTACTTTAATTTATCATTTATTTCATTAATAATATTAAAATAAAAATTTATTATGAAATTAAATTGGACCAAATTTGACTGGTCAACTGACCCATTCGTGGTTGAACCGGTTTGACCGGATGGATAACACTAACCCATCTAGATGATAGTTCTGATGAGAAGAAAATCGTGCCAGTTGATATTTGGAAAAAATAATTAATTCCAGCAATCAAGTTGATCATTCAAATCAAAATTACAGTTAAATCGATCCATCTAATGGGATTAAGGGGGAACTAACAGTATGGAACTTTTATTGAATAATTTTAACCGTCATAGTTCAGTGAATTTTGAGTACTCCAAGCATCTATTTTATATCTCTGTTATTTTCGGGATTGATGACTTTCGAACCATTTATATATGTAAGGTGGATGTTGAAATATATTTAGGTGGTTGTCTTCTGATCGATTTTTAAGTAGGCCATTTCATTTCGGCTGAACTCGGTGGGCAGAGGTCAATTAAGATCGATTGCTAGCAATCTGATTTAGGTTCTAAAATGTCTTTAGATGAGGTCAAATAAATATTCTTTTTATTAGTTAGAGATTGCTAATTAATTACGATTCATGGCTTGTCGACCCATAGTGGGAGATTGGATGACCAAACAAGGCACGCGTTATGAAGTGATTTGATGAAAGCGAACTTCCTATTGTTTCAAAGTATCTATGCTTTAGCTAATTTCACCGTGGAAATAACTAGTCAGCTTACGAGGCCTATTTCCACACACACACACACACTTGCTGATCACTTAAAAAACCCATTTCACAGGAGTTTTGCATAGAGCACGTTAAGATAATTTAATGAAATTTATCTCATTCAAGAGAGATGAAAGCAAATAAAGAAATAAAAAATAAAATAAATATCCTGTTAAATTGGCTGATTCTACTCCGACGTTACTAACTAATTTAGGAAGCCTTTTCTCACAAATATATTCTGCAGTGCATACTTCAAAAATATAAGACTCAATGCTAATAAGTCATATTTGGGAATTTGAGTTAAAACCAAGTGGAGCTAAGGATCTCCTTGGATGCATTAAGAAAGGAGTTTATCAACGATACCTTTTTTTAGTTACTATCATAATATATTATTATTATTATTTATATTTTTAATTACTTTTTTACTTTTTTTAAAACCTATATTTTTTATGTTATTCCCGTCATACCTTTCTAATGCACCATCTTTCCAATATTTAAACACACGCTTAACGAATGAAGGCACCCTTTTTGTTATTGTTTTCACTTGCTCTATCATTGATTCTAACATTGGATATCAAGAAAAAAGGAAAAATCTTTTCACCTCTTTCAACACTTTTTCTATATTTTTTAACATAATGCATACTTTACTATCTAAGTTATTCTTAATAATTCGCTCTATTGTTATCATCTATATTTTTAATTACCCATCTTACATTTCTTAATTTTTTTAATTTTATTTTGTCTTTTCTTACTTGATTAATTAAGATGATATTCTTTTTAACTTCATATCTTTCAAAGTCAAACAAACACCTACGCAAAGGGATTTCTTTTCACTGTTTGAATCACAGATTTTAAATTTTACGAAATTCCAATTGCTCTATTATTTGATAGAAAGTAGCAATTATCAGAGCTTTTTCAGACCCAAATGCAAAAATTCCACGTCCAGACGACCGAACCCGAGACCTTTTTTGTCACAAACGGTGTGCAGCCAAATCCGACAAGCATCACGAATTCCGCACGCGGGAGAGATGAGCCTCCATCGAATCCAGCTCTCCGCCACCGACATCAGAGATATCCTGCTCCCTCCCCAAGTTCTCCTCATGCCTCTCTGACTCCAGTGCTTCTCATTCCAGGCCAGCACAATGGCGAGAACGGGCGGTAAACACGCCTCTCCCAAGTACATTCTTCTCGCCTCCTGCCTAGGTCTGCTCGCAGCAGCCCTCATTGCCGATTTTCTCTGGTCTTCTTCCAACTCTCAGTATCTCTCCGCCACCGCCAATTGGTCCGTCGACGAAGCCGTCGATCGCGTCATTGCCAGCCCCAAGACGACGGCCCCCACCACGCCCAAAATCAAAGAAAAGGTCAGCTTTGAGCTCCAGGCTGCAAAACATCTCTTTTTGAATTTTTCTTTTGACTCCAGATCTCCTTGCTGTGATTCGTGTTATGTCAAGGCAATGAGTGAGACATCTTGGGAATTTGTCGGTGAGCCCAGCCGTACTACGTTTGGGATTTTTAGACCACAAGAATCTAAATGCCAACAACATGAAAAACACTTCAGATGCAATTATTTGGGAAAACGCGTTTAAATAATGACTGGTGGGAAAGAAAGATGTTTTAGGCTTGAAATAAAGAATGGTGTGTTTGGAAGGAATGGGTATTTTGCAAAATTGCGTTTTTGGCCCTTCGTTTTCTTTTTCCCTTTTTCCTTTGATTTGTGGCAATTCGTTTGTTTGGGGAATTTTACCTCTTTCTTTCATCGCACATACTGGTGGCTTTGTAAACCGTGAAAGTGCATAGTCACATTCTGTCGGTTAATGCAGCTATTACAGATGCATATTTGTGTGCGAGTTCTTCAGGATAAATACGGGCAGTGGTGTTAATTACCTTTCAGAAGAGACTAGAGCTGATGCGTATTTTGTGTGTATGTTGGCCAGATTCAAAACTAGTGGTGGCATTATTATTTACCTTTCAAGAAAAATATAATCTCCAACATGTGAAGGTCACTAAAAAATTACATCTTGTTTATTTATCTTTCTACCTCTTTTTCAGCATTGGGCTTTTGCGCACATCTATAAGGTCTGCTACAGGTATCCATAGATCATTATGGTCAGAAAACCTCAATGTAGCATATTCCTGATAATTGCTATATTCTGAATTAAAAGGGGAAATTGCTGTTGTTCCTTGTCAGATTTCGTGTCTTGTTGCTTTATCGGCTTAAGATATGATGCTCCATGTTTGTTTTCTCATGGACTTAAAACCCCAATAGATGGTAAATTTTATGGGTAAACATCATTATTTGATAACATTATGCTCATTGACTACTGCTTGCAAATATGTAGACAGGACCTGCTAAAGATGGTAAAGCACGTAACCTGAAGGCACTGAATGCAACTTTTGCTGATTTACCTGCAGCACAATTGGAGTGGGAGGAGATGGCAGCAGCACCTGTCCCTCGTCTAGATGGAGCTGCAATACAAATAAAGAATCTCATGTATGTGTTTGCTGGATATGGGACCATTGATCTTGTGAGAACCTTTCACCTTCTAGGAGTTATTTGAACTTTCACAGATGTTTGCATGAATTAACATGGCTAACAGCTTAGTATATTGCCCATGTTTCCTTAATGCCAGTGATGAGTAGATGTGCAATCTTCAATCGCTATTATACAAAGTTAACTGCTATGAATGGATTTTGGCTGCTTTATTGAATATACAACATTTTATTGCAGGTGCATTCTCATGTTGACATTTATAATTTTAAGGACAACAAATGGGGTGGAAGGTTTGATATGCCAAAAGAAATGGCACATTCACATTTAGGAATGGTTACAGATGGAAGATATATTTATGTCATCACGGGGCAATATGGTCCACAATGCAGAGGACCTACAGCCCGAAACTTTGTCCTCGACACAGAGACCAAACAGTGGAACGACTTACCTCCATTGCCTGTCCCAAGGTAATATCTTACGGCCAATCTTCTTGATTCCAATAATTAGACATCATCAATATGTATGCTTATATGTGCAGTATTTTCTCTTCAGTTTAGTTTTGCCCTTTTTTAGTGCATAATCAATTATTGTCTTATTGATTCTGTTTTACCAGATCATGTGAGATGTTCTTTTAACATGTTTGATCAATTATGAAGTATAAGACACTGTATGAGCATCATTTCTAAAATGCTGCCAATTTTACTTTCCTATATGCGGATTTTTAAAGCATGCTGAGTTTCCACTACTCCTACTTTCTTTTGGGGCAACGGGTGTTGGTTGAGTTGAACCTGAAAGACAAAGGCAACATTTATGTATTTCATCTAAGTTCTTAAAATAATTTGTAACTAACCACCCTTGGATGAGTCCTGGCATAGACAAGGACCAGTGGTGGAGGACACTGAACCAGCTGGACTGACAATAAAATGACAATTTTATATATTTTCATACATCCATATCTATACATATACCTTATTGGTCTCGCATCACATGTATAGTTCAAATCAAATTACAGTTATGTCGTTATCCATACGATATATATATATATATATATATATATATATAACTCAAAATAGTTATCCAAGGTCTAACATGGCTATGGGGTCAATCAAGCTTTAGGCTCTCTCCTAGTCCCATTATGAGCCCCAACACCCTATTAGGTCTTGTCGTCATGCCTGCCACTAAGGAAAGCAAAATTAAATTGCATGAGTCTGTTCAAATTCAGTAAATAGGCAATTAATAGCAATAAAATTGGGAAAAACGGTAACTTATTGCACAATAGTCAAATCAATGCACTGTTACCCCATGCATCATTGATGCACACACAAAAACCAATACATTGACAACATCTACTCTGAGGAGTACTCTACTCCAATTCGGCTATAGGAATCCATACCATATATTATATCATCTACCCCGGGGAGCACTTTACTCGAATCTAGCCATAGAAATCCATATTATACATCATATCATCTACCTTGGAGAGTACTCTAATCCAACTTGGTCGTAGGGATTCGAGTCATGCTCGGGGAGTGCTCTACTTCGACCCAAGTTGACCAAAACCGTGCATATCATACCCATCCTACATTCTACATGATCAAATAATTGTTTATATCCATTGTTCACCCCGCTTCACATACACTATTCATTTATATTGTTCACAGGGACTTTTGTTCCTTAGAAACATATTCTTTTCTTTTTTAATTTTCTCATAATTTTCGATAATCCAAACAATAACATTTGTTTTAAATCTCGTGGGGTCCATTTTAGGGCCTGTTTGGCCTGACAGTGTTTTTTAAGCGCTTACAAGAAGCGCGTTTACACTTAGAGCTTTTTGGAAAAGCTCCAAATCCTAGCTTCCGTGTAAAAGCCATATTTTGGCTTTTACGGTCTAAAAAGCGTGTTTTCATATTTCAACTAAACACTTTAGAATTGTATTTTGGCCATAAAAAGCGAGTTTACACTCCTAAAACGTCAGGCCAAACAACAACTTAGTATATTCGCATAATTTAAATAATTTCTAGAACCCCTCATCTTTCTTCCTTCACTTTTCAAACGACAGTAGCTACTTTCTCTTTTTCTACTCGCTAGCTCCTCATTCATTTTATAGCAAAAACACAGCCCCACATTCATTACATGGGCTATGCACGTGGTAGTGGTGCGGTGGGAGGCATTACATTTTGGAAAGCTTTCCACAAAGCTATGGGTAAGCAACTTAAATTCAATCCGGCCTCCTATCCACAAACCGATGGACAAAAGATAAAAAGGGTGAATCAACAATTAGAGGACATTTTGCAGGCTTTTATTATGGATTGGGGTGACTCTTGGTGTGAACACTTGGCATTGACAGAATTCACCTATAATAATAATTATCACTCTAGTATCTAGATGGCACCTTATGAGGCTGAATATAAGCGAAAGTGTAGATTCCCCTTGTGTTGGGAAGTGGGAGAGGGCATGATAATGGGTTCCCAAAGTTGTAGATAAGGTTGAAAAGGTGTCTAAGATTTGTGAGCGAATCCAATTTGCACAATTAAGGTAGAAAAGTTACACTAATTTGAGACGGAGGACCTTGAGAGTTTATTGTTGGAGACAAAGTATTTTTGAAAGTGTCTCCCATGAAAGGTGTTATGAGATTTGGGGAAAAGGATAAGTTGAGTCCTAGATATATTGACCCATATAAGATCCTTGAAAGAATCGGGAAGATTGCATGCAGAGTTGCATTACTCCCGTCTTTGGCAGGAGTTCATAATTTGTTTCACATATCTACTTTAAGGAAATATGAGCCAGATTCATCACAAATATTGCAACCCGAGTTGGTCTTGATCAAAGACATGTTACAATATGAAGAGAGCCCTATTCGTGTCTTTGATAGCAAGGAAAAATAATTGAGGAACAAAGTGATTCGACTTGTTAAGGTTTAGTGGAGCAATCATTTAGAAGAAGATGCGATATGAAAACTAAAAGAGAAATATCCTCATCTTGGCTTGTAATCTTAAGTTTTGGGGATGAAACTTTTTATAAGGTGGTGATTATGTAATCCCCCCTCCCCAACGTGCATAGCACAACCCACATAGTGCACGTCGGGCTATGTTTTTCCTATAAATGGAAGTGCAACCAACGAGAAGAGAAAGAGAGAAGACAGTTGTTGTCGTTCAAAAAAATGAAGGAAGAAAAAAAAAGGGATTTTGAGGTAAGTAGGTTATTTATGTTTGGTTTTTAGTTGATTCGATCCATTAAATAAGTGTATTTTGCATGTATGATGTTATCATGAGAATTTTAAGAATGATTCATATGAAATTCACTCTTAAAAGGATGAAAATTTGTTGTTCATTAAAAACGAAATTTCAACAAATTACATATTTCTGGAAATTATTTAGATGTGTATATACTAAAATGAACTTCACGAGATTTAGAACACATGTTATGATTTGGATTACTAAAAATTATGAGAAAAATAAAAAAATATTTTTTTAAGGGATGAAAGTCCCCGTGAACAGTGTACATAACTAGTGTATGTGAGTAATGGATATAAATAGTTGTTTGATCATGTGGAATATAAGATGAGCATAATATGCACAGTTTTGGTCGACTTGGGTCGGAGTAGAGCACTCCACAAGAATGACTCAGATTCCTACGACCAAGTTGGAGTAGAGTACTCTTTTGGGGTAAATGATATGATGTATGTTATAGATTCCTATGACTGGATTTGAGTAGAGTACGCCCCAGTGTAGATGATATAATATATAGTATGGACTTCTATAGCTGGGTTGGATTAGAGTACTTCTTGGAGTATCTATTATGAATTTATTGATTTTTATGTGTGCATCAATGATGCATGGGAGTGACACTGCATTGATTTGACTATTGTGTTATGATTTAGTTTTTCTAGTTTTATTGTTATTAATTACCTACTTACTAAGTCTGATCAGACTCACACCATTTAATTTTGTTTTCTTTAGATGACAGGCGTGACGACGGGACCTAACAGGGTGTTGGGGCTCGTAGTGGTGCTAGGGGAGAGTCTGAAGCTTAATTGACTCATAGCCATGTTAGACCTTGGATAACTATTTTGTGTTGATATGTATATATTGTATGGATAATTATGTAATTGTAATTTGGTTTGGATTATGCATGTGATGCGATGATGATGTGAGACCAATAAGGTATATGTATAGATATGGATGTATGAAAATATATAGAATTGTCATTTTGTTGCCAGTCCTACTTGTCCTTCTGTATATTATAGATTCTTGAGGTAATTCAAGTATCGGGTTGATTTTTGTGAATTAAAGGATGTATAAATGAAAATGGTAAATGTTTTACCCATTATATTAATGTTGTAGGGTGCCAATGTTAACATTTTCTAGTAAAACTATTTGGTGAATCAAGAGGTAAATTGTGGCAACCCTGTCGATGAAATGGGGACGTCAAACCTTATTACTAAGAAGAAGCTTGCATCCATTGGTCATTTGAAATCCTAGCCATTTGAATGCCTCCATGCTTAAACTTTTCACTCTAGCACTAAGCAATGATAAGCTTGGAGCGTCTGATTGAAGATGTGAGAGGGATTTGCCTTCATAACTGTGAGAGGGATTTGCCTTTATAACTGTGTTTCTTAGTCACCTATTTGTTGGCAGTGTCTGCGCAGTTGCATATTGCAAATTTTGTGTAGGTTTATTTTCTCTTCAAATTACTTTTATTATATTTGTTACATGTTGTATGTGACTTATGCAGGCATATGTGACTTCCATCACTGTCATGGCAAGTTTCAGTTGGTGCCTTTTTTATCTCTTAGAAGCATGGCTGTTTAGAGTAATGGGGAGATGAATAACAAAATTAAACATGCCGTCAGAGGAGAACAACTTCACATCAGTGCTAATAAAAGCACATGTATTAGATCTGCATGTAGCAAGGAGCATTTGAAAAATGTATTATGTAGTTAACTCTGCCTGATTTGTTTTGCAAATATTGAAGGAAATTTTGTTTCCTACTAATTTTTCTATTCAAGGGAAAAGAATGATTTCCATTAACATCTTACTGCCATAAATTCATTCCTCTTCCACTGTAAATTACTTGACTCTATTTTTTTCCCCGGTCCAACAGCAAACATATAGGGGGAGATGTGTGATCCAGTAAAACTATTCTTTTAGGACCACATGTGGTAGGTCAAATACGCCTAAACCAAACATGCCTAACTGAGATGCAATATACAGTTCAGAGTTGGTGTTTTAAAGTTTTTGTTATACTTCTGTCTTGCCTGAAATTCTTAATTGAAATCTCTTATGAGACACTGGGAGGTATAATTTTGATAATTTTCAGATATGCTCCAGCAACACAGCTATGGAGAGGCAGACTGCATGTTATGGGGGGCAGCAGGGAGGATCGCCATGATCCTGCATTGGAGCATTGGAGTCTGGCGGTGAAGAATGGAAAAGCATTAGAAAAGGATTGGCGATCTGAAATACCCATTCCTCGTGGTGGCCCACACAGGTTTGAGAGCAATCAGGCTATTTTGCAATATTCATTATGCACCTACTTTATCACATAAAATATTGAAAAAGAGCAATGAAAGCTCAATTTTTTGTGGGTAGGGAAATTACATTTTTTGATTTACTGATAGGGAAAATTCATGTGTGGTTTGAATTGAGAGCCACCTTTAACATTTGAGTAAATGGGAATAGATGTGGTGGTTGCCAACTTTATGCTTGTACAGTCTTGAGTCCCACACAGGAAAGGAAACTCAATTGGTTCTAGGTTATAAGTTCAGGAAGAGATCCTCTAAATTGTGCAGGTTTTTTGTGGTAAAACTAGCCTGCAAAAAGTGGTGTCAAAGCCAAGCCAAGTGCTTAAGATGTGCTATGATGGATGTAGGAGCTCTAATCCCATTGAGACAGCATGGTGTTGGGTGTGGGAGCCCCAATCTTGTTGAGACACTATTTGGATGAGACATTGATGACGAAAGCATGGCAGAATCATAAAGGCCAGAATCCTGCATAGGCAAGAGAATTAGGCTGGTTCTGGGCTACAATTGTAAGAAGAGGTCCTCTAGATTGCTTAGGTATTTTGGTGGGGGAATAGCCCTGTAACATATGTTCATGTGATATGTGCTCATGAAAACTAATAACTGAAATTCAAATTTCTTATGTTAGTGATATCCAACATTTGGAGAATGTAGGTTGTTTTAGACGGTTCAGGTTTGCTGAGTGGTTTGTTCTTAAAATCTTTGGTCCACAATTTTGCTGATTTGTGAATGAGATGGAGTGATTCAAGGCATCTTCTACTGGGTTGCAATAGCTGTCCTTACGCATAATTCTTAGTCCCATTTGGGATTGGCAAAAGAGCTGGAGAAAAGATGGAATCCAGAAAAGTGAAGGAAAAGGAAGGAAATGAAGTGACAGAAATGATTGAAATAAAGTGAATAAAGATAAAATAAATATGCTTGTTAAATGCAAAGATAGCAGGCAATGATTGAAAATATAGACAACAATGAAGAAAAATTATGCTTTTTGAGATTATTACATGTTACATCAATTAAAAGAGGTGGGAAATAGATTTTCACCTCTTTTCCTCATTACCAAACGCACTTGTATAAAATGAGCTGAATTATTGTAGAATTTAAGAACCAACCCATTTGTTTTTATATATTGCTCACACTGCAAAACTAATTTTTGAAGTTCAATTCAGGGCTTGCATTGTCGTTGATGACCGTCTTCTTGTTATTGGTGGTCAAGAGGGTGATTTCATGGCAAAACCTGGATCACCTATTTTCAAATGTGCTCGAAGGAGTGAGGTGTGTCTTCTTGTTACTTGCTCTACATGCTAGGAGACAGCACAATAATCAAGCACAATATTTTATGAGCTTTCAAATTTGTGTAACCATCTATTTTTTGAGCTTTACATGCATTGTCTGAATTGGGTTACTGCTGGGTTCTTATGGCAGTTCTGTCAATTGCTCTATCATAAATTTAGAAATGTTGTTGGTGGTGCATGTTGTGCATTGCTCAAATTTCTTGTTTGGCTCTTCATATGTGCTTCTTATTTTACTCTCATGATTAACTTACATATTCTCAAATTTTCAGGTTGTTTACAGTGATGTTTACATGCTGGATGGTGAGATGAAGTGGAAGCAATTGCCACCAATGCCAAAACCTGACTCCCATATAGAGTTTGCATGGGTTATTGTCAACAATTCAATTGTCATAGCAGGTGGCACAACACAAAATCACCCTGTGACAAAAAAGATGGTGCTTAATGGAGAATTATTCCGGTTCCGTTTAGACACATTGGTACTGACCTTTTACAATAATTTTAATGCTTCAATGGTTACTAAGAAACACTGCTCACAAAATGAATTCTGATGGCTATTGCAGAAACTTTCACTTGGTCCTTTCCTTTCCTTTTATTTTCTGCCTATTGTAGTTGCTTTTCATGTGTGCTACCATGATATGCACTTTTAGTGGATTGTTCTTGAGTATATTTGCTTGGAACTTTTTTCAACCACTTAAAAATTCATCATGGCAACTGACAGAGCTACTGTCACTGATGATATTACCATTGAGTTAAAGGCAAAAAGTAGAGAAGAAACAAAGAAGAAATAACTGCCTTGAATATATGCTTAATATCAATGCAACAGAGTCTGCGCATTTTCTTGACACCATTTATGTTATTTTCGTCATGTGTAGTGATGATCCCTCTTGATTAGAGGTTCATTTATATGCAGGAATGGTCTGTCATAGGAAAGTTACCATTCCGTGTCAAAACTACTTTAGCTGGGTTCTGGAATGGATGGCTGTATTTCACATCAGGACAACGTGATAGAGGACCAGATGATCCAGCACCCAAGAAGGTCATTGGAAGTATGTGGAGAACAAAGTTAAACTTATAATCTTCTCTCTCTCTCTCTCTCTCTCTCTCTCTCTCTCTCTCTCTCTGTATTTGGTAGGGGTTTGGGGAATCATTCAATTGTAACTGGATAAGAATTCATCATTTGTTACCTGCACTGCTTGTAAAATATTCCGGGATCATTGAAAAAACTATTCTTTCAGTGTTACAAAATAACTCATGTCTTAATTTTCACAATCCTTCTTAGAGTATGTCTCCGATTTATGTGAGTCTTCTGGAGATCCAGGGCTTTTTAGAGAGTCAATGCAAATTCCTAAGGAGGGTAGCCTGCCTTCAAGAGTGACGTTTCTCGAGTGATTACCCTTGAAATATATATGGTTTCTTTTTTCCTTTTTACAGCTTGCTCAAAATACCTGGGAAAGTCATTCCAAGCGGATTTCAGAACCAAACTTACCATTATTTCTCCATAGGAATAGCTTATTTCATTCATGCTATGTCTTGGCAGGCTGCTACATGCATTTATAAAATACACAACAGATTGCCTGCTGGAGAGTCTCTTCCTTCCTATTTTCCTGTGCTGGTTCCATCTCACCTTCAATCTCAACCTGGGGCTCTTCACTATGCGTGGGCTCTTGAAGAAGCAAAATTTCCCTTCTAATAGAGGTAAAAAATTGAAAAGAAATGAAGCTAGCAAGATTGAAAATGATATATGCTAGTGGAGTTATAGATAAAGATATATAAATAGCTAAATTGTGGACGGCTAGGCATGACTCAAATCTTCAATTGCAACCTTAATCCAATCTAACAACCCAAATCTACTAAATTGAAACCAAATGCAATTTCTTATCGGGTGAAAGATTTTCAATTCTAACCCAGCCAGGAGCGCAACTTGGGTTTCCTTATCACTCTCGACTCGAGCAAAAAGTCGATAGAATAGTCTGTGTGATTTTTCAACCCATGGGTTTATTTAATAAAAAAGTCCTAAACCCAATGTTAATTAAGTTGCTCCTCGGTTGAAAGCCAAAATCCAATTTAAAACAACTCAATCCAATTAGCTTAAACCAGTTTGACTAAATTTGCGTTAACCAATAACGGGACTATATATATTTTTCTTTTCAATCTAGTGAATCTATTTGATAGATTTTTTACATTGCTTCGCGTTATAATTGATTACCCTAAACTAATATATCTATATAGAAGTTATTGCCAATTATGTTGAAAATGCTTGTGAGAATAAAATTTTGATGAATACATATTTCTCTTTAAATTTTCCAAGTGAGACCATTTTTTGAATCTTAGCTAAGTAAACAGTGATAAATAAAATGAATAAATTTTGGATATGGTGTATTTGAGAAAGAGCGTATTAAAGAAGTGTATTTGAAATATATATTGATATTAATCAAATAAAGGATAATATCAGCAAAATAAGCTTAATGTAAAATTTATGAGAAATGATTGAAAATATAGTAATGATAAGAAAATATAGTACTATTAAAAGTTGTTAACATTCTAGCTGAATTTTGGGTGATGATAAATGGGCTGAAACCTCGACTGGCCGCAGTATGCGGGCTTAAAATGGATGCGGCCGGACCGGACCGGACCGGCCGGGTCCATTTGACACTCGTCGAATCCGCGTGATTAGATGATCCTTTTGGCGTTGTGTTTTCGTCGCCGCTCACGAAGACCCGCCAAGCGAATCCTCTAGCTCCTCTTTCCTTCGGTAGGCGTCTCTCTCCCTAGCTCCTCCTCCTTCCTCACAATTTCTAGAAATTTCCTTCCGCCGTTTACATTTTCTGTTTTCTACCCTCTCAAAATCACAAAAACATACCCTTTTGTCCTTGTTTCGAGTCTTTTTTTTTCCGGTTTTCTATCTTTATCCGTTAGATCTGATCTAGGGTTTCGGTTCTGCCGAAAGGTCCCGGTTTCAATAGCTAGTATTTGACCCCTTTTATCCGAATTAGGGGTTTTTGACTTTCGAATCTTGTGTTAGGGTTTTTCTGTCGGGATCTAGGGTTTTTGTATCTGGATTCAGGGCTTCGATCGGGAGTTTTCGGTTGTGTTGTCTGGATTTGGGTCGCGGAGGAGGAGATGGCGGCCGGAAGAAATGGAGGCTTCCGCGACCACGATCCTATCGACCGTGATGAGGATTTCAGAGCCTCGAGACGGAGGGATTTCTATAAGGATGAGTTTGATCGCTTTCGAGATGGAGGCCGTAGTCGCGGAAGCATCGATCTCGACAGGGTCAAGGATTATTATAGGGATGATAGAGATAGGAACAGGGATAGGGTTAGGGTTAGGCAGCGGGATATCAAGGAGAGGGAAGTGGTGAATGGTGGTTATCGATCATCGTCGAGTGCTAGTGATTCTGGCAGCAGCGGAGGTCATCATAGGCCTGCTGGATTTTCTGCTAGGGTTGTGGATCGGGAGCCGGGTGAGTTATCTAGTGGAAGTGATTCGGATGATGTGGGAGTGCAGGAACCCCCGCCTGTTAGTGATAATGGGAATTTGAAGCCTGAGAATGGAATCAAGTCGCCACAGAGTAAAAAGAGGAAATTTTCTCCGATTGTTTGGGATAGGGATGAGAAGCAAGTGAGCAATTTGTCTCAAAGTAAATCTCCTGATGTAGCAGCTGCTCCACTTCCTCCCCCTCCCCCACCCCCTCGATCTCTACCTCAAGGCCTCCGCCGTTCACCTTATCCAAATCCGAGCGATGCTGCTCAACCTTCTCCTGTCAAAGTTGATGAATTTATTAGCAGCAAGCAGACAACCCAACTCGTTGAGCCTCCAGTGGAATCCAAGCAAGCGGGGTCTGCATCATCAGAATCTCCAGTTGGATCATCACCAGATCGACCTCGTGAAGATCACTGGGGCAATAATGAGGAAGCTACACAGTTGGAAGATGAGGACTATTTCCCAATGAGGAACATCTCATCATCGCGATGGGCAGATGAGAACAATTCTCCAAAGGATGAGGGTGAAGCTTCTGATGAGGAATCTATGGTGAAAAGGAGGAAAAAGACGCCTTTGAACAGTTCTGCAGACACAATATTTAAGATGAAAGCACCGACCCCAGAACTTGGAGAACTCCCAAGGGAGGGTTCTGAGGGAACTCCAACAAAGTCTGACTCTGAGAAAGAAGGTCGTCGTAGTGGAGCAGCCAGTGAAGGAGAAGACCAGAAAATTGATGGGGTTAAGAATGATTTTATGGAAATTGATGAAGAAGAAGTGGACAACAATGAAGCTACTGACCAGCTAGAAACTGACCCTGAGCAGGAGAATGATTCTATTAAGAGCCCAGAGCAGACACGACCGCCACAAAGAAGTATAAACATGCTCCAAGGGTGTAGAAGTGTTGATGAGTTTGAAAGACTTAACAAGATAGATGAAGGGACATATGGTGTGGTTTACAGAGCAAGTGATAAAAAGACTGGTGAAATCGTAGCATTGAAGAAGGTGAAGATGGAGAAAGAAAGAGAAGGTTTTCCCCTGACCTCCCTGAGAGAGATTAACATTCTACTATCATTTCATCACCCATCAATTGTAGATGTCAAGGAAGTTGTTGTGGGGAGCAACCTTGATAGTATTTTTATGGTCATGGAATACATGGAACACGATCTGAAAGGTCTGATGGAGATGATGAAACAGCCTTTTAGCCAGAGTGAAGTTAAGTGCTTAATTTTACAGCTTTTGGAGGGTGTTAAATATCTTCATGACAATTGGGTGCTTCACAGGTATCATCTTCTCTGAAATCTTTCTTACTTCATTATATTTTGTTTACATGTATTGAAGTTATTTCTTTGATGCAGGGATCTGAAGACCTCAAATCTTCTTTTAAATAATCGTGGCGAGTTAAAGATATGTGACTTTGGCTTAGCTCGCCAATATGGAAGCCCATTGAAGCCTTATACTCACCTGGTTGTCACTTTGTGGTACAGGTATTAACCAGCCATTTCAATTTTACAGTCTTATAATTTTTTCCCCTTCTTCTCTCTCTCTCTCTCTCTCTCTCTCTCTCTCTCTCCCTCTCCCTCTCTTTCTCATCTTCTCCTCTCTCCCCTTATCTTTTTCTTGGGAATTTTGTTCAGGAATTTTTTTGCTTCTGAAAGAAAAGTAAAGAAAAGAACCTTGCTTTTTATGTGCTTCTTATAACTACCTTCTTCTTGTCTTTCTCAGGTTTTATCGTGGGCCATTCAGTTTTGCCTGCCACAAAAAAATTCTTGAGTTCCTTAATCATTGCTGTGTTCTATATGCTATCTTTTGGCTTTAATGGTTCTGAAAATTACCCGTGCAGAAAGAAGCCATATGTACTTCAAGAGGGTTGTTGACCAACAAGTTAACGTCTTTGTTAGTAGACAAAATGCTAAGCATGGCAGGTGTTCATGAGTTGGTTTTATAAGATATTCATGATAAGGATACTGAAAAGGATATCTTCCTCTATAGCACTTTAAAGTGTGACAAATATTGCCAAGAATTTGAAAATTTTGAAATGAAAATACTGTGCCAATTGTTGTTGTGATATTAACAAATGATTTTCAAAATATTTTTTTCTTTTTCAATTTTGTTTAGTTTGTGAAAATGACTCATGACCAACTGAGGTTTTAATCAGGGAAAAAACATGGAGAAGATGAGATTTGAATCCTAGAGCTCTTGTTCAAATGTTTTAACTCAGCCAATTTTAGGTTCATCTGTATAGTGCATTACTTAAAAAGTATAATTTTGAAGTCCATCTAACCTTATCACTCATTGCTTCTTATCTCATAGGGCACCCGAACTTCTACTAGGGGCAAAGCAGTATTCAACGGCTATTGACATGTGGTCACTTGGTTGCATAATGGCAGAACTTTTAGCTAAGGAACCGTTATTTAATGGAAAAACTGAATTTGATCAACTTGACAAGGTTAATACTCCATTGGAGCCCTTCTTTTATTCCTACATTGTAATGAATCTGTCTTGGCTGCATTTTTCTAATCAACCATTATATTGCTGCTTTGTGACAGATATTCCGAACTCTTGGCACGCCGAATGCAAAGATATGGCCAGAATTCACTGAATTGCCTGGTGTCAAGGTCAACTTCGTCAAGCAGCCGTAAGTGCTTCTTCATATTTCTGATTATTCGTGAATATGTTGAGTAGTATTCTTATTCTTGCCACTGTTTTCCCAGGCTTCCAGCTATGGGTGATGCTGGTCAGGCTTTCTGGTTTACCTTGTTGGCACCTTTCAGTTGAGCGCATATAGATCATACTTGTAACCACTAACCTGTTTCTTTCAGGTATAACAAACTACGTGAAAAGTTTCCACCCACTTCTTTCTCCGGACGACCTACACTTTCTGAAGCTGGATTTGACCTATTGAACAAATTGCTCACTTATGACCCTAAGAAGGTTTGTTTCCGAAGGAGAAAATACATATTTCTAAGAAAGAAAAAGGAAAGTGAATTCTGGTAGCTTTGCCATTTTGTGATTGTTCATTTTGCTGTCTATATTTTTGGAATGCAGAGGATAACAGCAGAAGCTGCTCTAAACCACGAGTGGTTCCATGAGGTCCCACTGCCGAAATCAAAAGACTTTATGCCAACATTCCCTGCGCAACATGCTCAGGACCGGTATTTGGACTGATCATAAACATCAAGATTGAAAATTGTATTGTTTGCCCATAATTCTCTTTTCCTTTTGCTTTCTTTCCTTTTGATTTATGTTTTTTGTGAATATCAGGCGTCTACGAAGAGTCATGAAGAGTCCAGATCCGTTAGAAGAACAACGGAGGAAAGAGTTGCAACAAGGGGAATTGGGGACTGGTGGCCTGTTTGGCTAAGCAGGAGCAGGTGATGTACAGTTTCGCTTGAGCTCCACAGATCAGTTTGTTCATGAATCATTGCTGATTGAAGCCCACGAGGTGAGAGATGTGAGTTGCATGCGAAGTTGCAAACTCTGTTACTGCGGGACGACAATTGATGTTATTCTTTAGCAGGCACCCCAGACGATTTTGGGTGGCGAAAGATATTCTTCATTTCTGCAGGGAGGCCAATTGTGTTGCAGGTTATCCTATTCTCCAGCTTCAGTGATCATTAATCATGCATCATTTATGCAGCTTGCCTCACAAGGTGTGGCGTGATGGCATCTCGTTTTGGTAAAAATTGTTTCATTTGAAACACGTGTATGTAACATAGTTTCTCATTGGCACATTGTAAACAATGCTCCCTAATCTGGCTTTAAATACCAGAATAGTATGGATATCCTGCTTTATAGTGCTCGATCTTTTAATCTTCACATTGTGTTTGCAAGAGGCAATTGGTGTGAAGCGGAGGGGACATTCTTTTCTATTTGTAATACCTGAAGAAATTGGCGGAAAACATAGCACAGCGAAGGTAATGATTTAATGCTTATGGAATTTTGAATCAGCATCAGAGTTTTGCTTTTGGTCACAAATGAATGCACGGCACTTGTGATTGTAGCAATTACAGGGGGCGTATTTAGCTTGTGGTAATGCTATATTTATCATCGTCTATGATATGAAAGTATCGTGACAAATAGTTTTTGCCTATTGTTGTGGAAACTAAACATTAGCCCCTAAGAAAAATCTGAAGAAATTATTAAAGATTTTTATTTTTGGAGTTTCTCAATTGCTCAAATCCATTTTATCAGAACCAGACCGGTGGTTGAACTGGTTAGGCGTCCGGTTCATGGTCCAACTGGTTTGATTGGCCGGTTTAACTGGATGAACCTTTTTTCTTTTTGGAAAAAATTACAAAAAATAATATAACATGATTTTGAAAAATCTAGACCATAGATACTAATCTAAATATATAGATCTTTTGTTATAATACTATATTACTTTAGTTTATCCTTTTATTCTATTAAAAAATTAAATTTAAAAAAATTCTGCTATTGGACCGAACTGGTCAGTTGATCGGTTCTCGGTTGAACCGGTTTGACCAGCTGGTCCGGTCCAGTTCTGATAACATTGGCTGAAATGATTATGTTATTGGTCCTGGTATCTTGACAATTTATTTTTACTGTTGCTTCAGTTGAATAAGTTCAATGGAGCATTAATTTTTATTTAATCTTTTTTTATTCTTTTGTCGGATTGAGCATGTGGATGATTCATATTCAATGGCATTCAGTCTGCTCTCGTTATTTTCAAGAAGCTATTTTCTTTGATTTGCACATACCATAGTAGTTAGCAGCCTCCTATCTGGTTTTCTTTCCATATTTAACTTTTTTAGACCTCAAAGGTCTCTAAATTTTGAGTATTTTTGAAGAAAATTCCCTATCTGCATGTGCTTCCTCTGGGTAAAGAAAGAAACAGGATGTGCACCCACTGCTACCACATTTACCAGCAGCAATCCAATCTACTATTCTGCTTTTTGAAGCTTCTGACTTGAACATCATTACCTAATTTATGTTTATTCTCTACTTTCTTGCGTATATGGAAATAGTGACTTGCTTCTATGACGTTCTGGGTTTATGACTACTTCCATAAACAGTTTTGTGGAAACGATTTTGTTCTGGGTTCCTCAATTATTACACAAAATTCTTGTTGGATCAGCTTCTTTCATAACTCAATTAAGATCAGGATGTCCTCGTTTTGGAATTATTTTCATTGATATTGACGTGTGCTCTTTTTGTGCATTTTGTCAGGGTGTCAATTGATGTTGTTGGGCATTCATGCCCTAAGTTGTGCATACTGATTATATTTCTGTTTTAAATCCTCTTGATATATACTGGAAAGGGTTTTCCTAAATAAAGGGCCACATGAGTGTAAATTTAGAAGTTGAATGCAGCAATTCGCCATTATAAAAAAAAATACTCCTTAAAATATACATTTCAACATTGAGAACCTGGTTTTGTAGTATTGGGTTGCATTGCATCTGGTGGGGGATGGCAATGTTTCTATGCGATCTTATCATGGGCAGCTGGATTCCAGCCTTTCCCTTGGGTTACTGCCCAGTTAAATGAATGTTGCATCTAAAAGGAGCTCAGGCTCTTTCGATAAAAAATACTTTTTCATTTTTTATTTTTTTGAGTTGGACATACATCCGATGATCAACCCTTTGATTCTCATAATCCTGGGTGCTTGTAAACCTAATGTGCATATTTTGGAGTACATGAGAAATGTGATGTGCTCATTAGCTCTTTGTTCTGTAATTTTGCGTGCGTGGTGTTGCAAGCATGTTCAAGCTTTCAGTGGCACTGGAACTTTCATGACCATTATCTGCAAATGTTACTGCAGTATCAGCGCAAGCATGTTGAGGGGAGATGAAATTTACATATCAATCACCCACGGTTCCAAAACTGCATTTCTGTCTTTGCAATAAGATAAAAAGGTACAGCGCATCTTATTCTTATTAAGATATACATATGTTGGGATACAGTGTTGCGTGAACTTGTGTATTCTGTGACTGGAATTAATTTCAAGTGGTTTCATGTGAGTGATACTTTGTTATTCATCATTGGAGACCCATAAGAAGTTACGTATTCATTTTCTTGTTCAATTACTTGTTAAACTTTTTTTTTCTCTTGATTTCTTTTTTTTAATTTCTGGTCTTGAGTTTAATATGTCATATCACTTCTCCGATTATGGATTATAATGGTGGAATAGGTATCATTTCATTGGTCCAAATTAATAACCGTAACGCTTGAAAGATGATTTTTTGATGATATTCAGTTATCTTCATGTTGACTAGATGAAGAATCATCAAACAACTATGAAATGGCAATACTCATGATTGTACGACTGTCCCAAGACATTCCTCCACCGGAAAGCCAGCAGTTTATGGTAAAAACTGAGGCTTCAGTTCTTGGACAGATGTTATCTTGCACCATCCACATTGTGATTCAGTTACTATTCGAATCTCTATATTTAGTGACTTGAGAGTACGATTCTGTACTGTTATCATACTGGACAAAGTTTCAGCACGGTGATATTTGGTTTAGATTCTTGTTTTCCTGAGATACAGAAAATTGGGATCATAACGGTGGTATGGATTCTTTCATAGTTGACAAAGTCATTTTATCTTATTATCGATCATAATAGTGTAATAGGGTTTTATTTTTGTATCTCTGTTACATCAACAGTGTCGTCTGTTCCCAAGTAACATAATAGTACCCTTTATACTTTGAAAGAATTTTAAGTCATTGCATTTTAGCTTATCCAATTGCTTGTATCTAATGCATGACTTCTGAGTGTCTGAATTACAATAATAAAATCTGTGCATTCATATACAAACTGCGTTATTAATCCATAATTTAAAAAGGTATCTCATGCACTTGGTGCAGATCTTGGAGGCATCCGCATACTCATTGTGATTATGATATACACAGGTGTAATCATTGATATTTTCCATGATAACTATCTAATTGATTTCCATGATTCTTTTAGGCCGTATTTAAATATTTTCTTAGGAAAATCAGATGCATGCTATTCATCTTTTAAATGATTTCATGCCTAATCTAGAGCAGTCGGGGTTTAGCTTCATATGAGCAGTGGCATGGCTTCAGTGAGGTATTCAACCATGAAATCTGTTTAGACTGAACTACACTGTGCTCATGAAACGAACATGGATACTCATCCCATTTTAAAAACCGAAATGTTGCAATCGACTTCATGGTTGATCCGAAGTTGTGTAGAAGAAATTTGTTCAAAGAATTTCGATATATACCTGGTAGTTGACCTGAAGAGCTGACTGGTTTTCATTAGCTAGGCCTTGTATTAATAATCCTGTAATTTGGATGGGATCCTAAGGTTTTCTTTGAGGGGCAAATTCAGCATTAGGTGCATGTGGTTCAAGTTGTTTGGATGGATAGGATCTGCTTGACCTTCTGCTACTATTAGAGTTTGAGGTTAAGGAATTGCCCTTGGATAGGCTTTGTTGAGATTAGTGTTCGTATTATTGATAAATACCTATTTATCGATGGTTTGGAAAAAAGATATTATCGTTTTTTTTCCAGAAACTTTATCGGTAAATAGAAAAAATTAGAAAATTTGAGAGATTTTTGGTGAAACTTTGTAATAAATTATGATAAATATAAGCACACAATTTGAGCAAAACATTAATTAAAAAAATTTACCATTACATAAATAATGAATGTGCACATGAGAAATGCATATAGGTTGATTGAAACACGTCAAATCAAAATAAATTGATTTTTTCTTTCTCATCTACACAAAATCAACGTGTTTTAAGATTTGAACACTCTTAAAATGTAAATTCTCACAATATATGCATCCAAAAATGTTTAAAAAAGGACTCTAGAATTTGAAAACCACTCAAAAAACATATTTACAAATTATAGGAATTAATTATATTTTTCACAATTTTAAAAATTATTTAAAATTAATATTAAATTATCAAAAATGAAAAATCTGTTTCAAGAAAAAGCTTTAATTAAAACACCTAACTAATTGCATTATTCATGATCCAAAGTTCCAACATCGATTTTTTTTGCAAATGTAATTTTAGGGCTTATTCCCAAATTCGTAATTTTACAAAAAAGAATGCTGGAAATCTGTTGCATTCAACAAATATTATGTTTAATGTGTTTTCATTTATAAACAATTACTAATTTGGGATGAATCAAACACTTTGAGGATTTTTCACAAATCACGTGTTCATCCCAATCTGCAAAATTTAATGGATTTGGTTGTGCAAATCTATTTAAATCAACACTTTAATGCAATGCAAACATAAATAACATGATTTGGAAACATATAAAGATAAAAAACAACAAAAAAAAATAAAATTTTTTACCTGCACAGTGTCCGGATACTATTCACGTTAAATGCGGATTTGATCTTGAAAAGGGAGTTTTTCTCCCACAAAATCACAAATGGAACTTTCGTTTTTTATGTTAGAATGTAGAAATCAGAGAGGGGAAGAGAAAAAATGGGTTTTTTTTTTTTTTGGGGGGGGTGGTTTCGAACCAAACAATAGTCGAAAATGACCCCCCCACGCATCCTTGCCAAGCTTTATTCCCACTAGCAACAATGTTATCGTGAATTTATCGCGATAAGATCAATAAATTTGAGTTTTTATCGATAAGATCAACGATATTATCGATAAATATGGTAATTAACATATATTATCGATTTTACAGGCTTTATCATTGGGGAGGTAAAACGATATTATCATCAATAATATTGATATTATATGCACTGGTTGAGATTAGTGTTTGCTTTATTAATGTTGTCTCTGATAGTATCTTTTTTGGGGGGGCGACTGATAAATTATCTTATGCAAAATCTATGTTTTAATTTATTCCAGATTTTATTGATAACATCAAAGATATTATCAACATTATCTCTAATTTATCGATATTATCTCCAAATTCTCTATGATATCAGAGATATTATAATTTCTTCGCAAATTATCCTCCCAAACCCCCTTTGGCCATTTCTTCCATATTTTCTTTTTAAACAATTTTCATAATATCATTAAAAACTCATATCTTTAGCGTATGTTACTTATATGTTTACATTAATGTATTACTATTTTTCATGCATTGAAGTCGTACAAAATTTGTTGGTACTGTATGTATGAGTCTTCTGTATATTATCATGCATTAAAGTTGTGCAAAATTTGTTCTTGTTGTTGTTGTTGTGTATATGAGTCTCCTGTATATTATCATGCATTGAAGTCATGCTAAATTTGTTCTTCTTGTTGTTTTCTATATGGGTCTCCTATGTATCTTCATTGGTCATTAAATATCAGTGTTTAAAGTAATGTTTTTGATTTAATTGTATATATATATTTATCTTAATTTATCATTGAGTTTTATTAAAAATTTTCTAATAAATTTCCTTTGAAAAATGATATTATCTTGATAAAAGCAATAATATCTTTTTGGAATGACCGATGCATCCTTAATCACTGATAAAGCAAACATTAGTTGAGAGAGCACTTGAATAGTATCTAGGACAGTAATTTCCAGGATAGTGGGGTTTGCTTGCTTTCAATCTTCAATTCACTGATTATTTGATGACCTTACACTGGATCATTTTTGTGATGGGCTATAGTCCCTGAGATCAGCTTATCCATATTGCCTATATGTGTAGGTACCCCCTTGTTTTTTTTTTCCTTGGATCAAAATGAAACAATAATAATGCAGGAGATGCACCCGCAGGTGTTTTATTCTTACCTAATAAAATACTTAACTGAATTCCTCATCTCGAATCTTGGTGCTCTCGCAAGATATCCTTTCTTTTCATCCCTCTGCAAGTGATGCCATGAAGCAGCCTATGGTGAATGTTCCCTGGCCCCATAAAAATATGAGGGAAGGATGTCACCGTGTTCCCTTGCAGCCTGCTGCATTCGCCTGCCTAAATTTTGTGATCTCCACCACGCAACCTTCCATATTACACCATATTCCCTTTTTGCATTTTCTTCATGTGATGTGCTTGTTTGAATGACCTGCTGCAAATAGCATTATCCTCATCGCTCGTGTACTACTTCTATTCATTGACGGAGGTTACCCTGATGTGCTGAAGGGGATGAAATTCCTATTTATCTTAATTTTATTGTGTTCTGCGTTGTGTGATCATTCTCCAATTTTTCCTTTTGGAATCATCTTCAAATTGGCTCTTCTTTATTGTTGGGCTTCGAATTGAGTTGTATTTTTATATTCCATTACACTCGTTCTTCATTTATTTAACTATGAACAGGATCATCGGACAGAGAACAAGGGCAGAGCCGGAACTACCCTGCCTGATATTTATGGAGGTGCGAAGCCGTCGAAAAATCTGAGGAGAGGATAGAATCTGGTGCCCTTAATTTGGGAAGTTGTAATTTGTAGCGAAGAGGTCAATTCATGTCAGTTGTTTTTGGCCTCTCGTGTCCGTCATCATCATATATGCTCTCAGATAATTTCAGGTCTCTCTGTCAGCAACCTATCCTGATGGGATGGCGACAATAAAGTAGTCGTCCATGTGCATTGCTCTGTTTCTTCATTATTTATTAAAAAAAAAAAAAAAAAAAAAAAAAACTAAGAATGTGACGATCTCTTTCCAAGGTCGCATCGAAGTGAAGAAACGTGCGAGGTAGCATTCGTAGTCATTCTAATCGTATGCACGGTGTTCTTCTAATGCCTAAATTACCCTAGGCTTCTCGTCAGGCTTCCTCCAATATGATGCGCAACAGTTGTGCAAAAGAGGAGAAAAAGGTCACGAGGAGAGCGACAGAGTTGGAAACAAAGATCTACTTCTGCACGCATGCTTTAAAATTTATATTGATAGGCATCTGAAGCAGCGGCGTTGGGGGGGGGGAGGGTTGTCCAAGCATTTGGATGTGCTTTTTCCCAATAATTTTTATTATTTGTTAGTGCCAGGTGTGCGGGCTCTGAAAAATTTTGGCAAAACGGCTGAGATAATTGATCGGTTAGAGGGTATTATTTAACTGAATGATACAGTGGGTTGGATAGCACGCAAAACTAACGCAAGTAGATGTGCTCTGGCGCGCCTTTGTAGCCTTTTCATTTTTTTTAAAATTAAAATGTTTTGGTAAGATCTAAACCGTTCATCTCTCTTATTATAACGCCTATTTTTATTGACTCAAAAATCATCTTTACTGAAAATTTGAATGGATCATTATAAATGAAAGCTTACAAGATCATTGAAAATAAAATTTTAAATATTGAAGCCAGAAGATATTTTAAATTTAAATAATCTTCAATATAGTAGCTAAATAATGTATTTCAGGCGCAATGGCTGATTTGGAACAAACCAAAATATTTTAATTTGAAAAAAAT